>QLON01000752.1:0-20550 GCA_003313675.1 Termitomyces heimii
ACTGACAAAGTGTGCTCCTGCCCGGGTCGGCAGTCTATCGCAAGTGATATATTAGAACTCCCGCCTGAGGCCTCTTGCAAATACACGAAGGGGTTGTTGCTATAAGAAGCTGTTGACCTTGATTCTTCCACGAAGTTCGAGCCAGAAGACAAACTGTTATTCCGTGCAGGAACTTGATCTGCTGATATCGAGTCAAAGGCTCCCTACGAAGTATTTAATTCATTCCCTCAGGGAAATCTGGATTACACAGCATATCCAAGATAACAGTGACCTATTTTATACAATGCCGCAGGATCTTTACAGTGTATTTCACTCTGGCACCGACTCACCTTTTCAGTCCTGTTTGTTAATCACCGAATCGACATAATATTACCAGGTTGTACTTTGGATATTGATGGAATCTTTATGCAAGTTTTGTCCTGGCAGCCCCACATATCGGAAACTCTCGACTCCGTTGATTGGCGCGAAAGGGCGTTTATCTACTTTTGCGCGGAGCACAGACGGCATCGTCTCCATAATTAAGAAATGGATCATTGATCAGATAGATACCTACAAGTTGTATTTCACTGCATTGGACAGATGTTGTCCATGCACTTTGAACTTTGGAAAATGTGACTTTGTCCTAGACACACGCAACAGACAGATGTAGAAAGGTGACCTGAGGGCTCGTTTTCACGGACCTATTGATCACGTGCTAATTGTGTGACAAAGAGTGACTTTACAAGACAAGGCAAAAAAAAAACGATATTCGACAACGTTATCAACTAATCGGACTCCGATAAAACCTTATGAAAAAATATTCGGGAGAGCGTATCAAAGCCTAATTTGAACATTTTGGTTTACGCGATTTGGGAAACCAGTGTAGTGCAAGCAGTTCTAATGTCAAGGGTCAAGGCAACTCACGTCACATCCTGCGCAATGAGCCCTCTATCTTAGAATTTTTTGGCTATAAGCGACTCCCTCTGTGAATGGCTTTCATAGGCATATTGAACGCAATGGAAAACGTGAGTTGCTATTATACCATGACTGGATTGATCTC
This sequence comes from Termitomyces heimii, assembly GCA_003313675.1. Lineage (NCBI taxonomy): Eukaryota > Fungi > Basidiomycota > Agaricomycetes > Agaricales > Lyophyllaceae > Termitomyces > Termitomyces heimii. The sequence continues at coordinate 1,040 of QLON01000752.1, forward strand.
GAAATCGACGTTTGACGTAGTGAGACTAATCTAACGAGGACTGCGAGCGCAGTGAGACGACGTTGGTAATAAGTGAATAGGTACTTACCTGCGAGCGCAGTGTGGGACGACGAGGTCGTCGACGCCGCAGCTCGCAGGTATTTAATCGGATTTAGACAATGGTAATAAGGTGACAAAGAGGGTGGCCACTATGTGATAGCGTGAAGGGCCTGCGGTGTGATCTTCGCCCGACTTAATCCCGGGCAATCTTGTGTCCCTTTGCCCTACTCATTATTTTGGCTATAATCGACTCTCTTTGTGGATGGCTTCCAGAGGCTTATTGAACGCAATGGCAAACGTGAGTTTTTTTATACCATGACTGGATTTCTGGCCTCCAGCGGCATAAAAGGACACGTTGTGCAAGTTTACTCCAACTATACCTCAACTTGGGACTATCGAAGTGGATTCGTTCACCACTTGGCCCTGGATAGATAGGGTACGGCTGAGAGATGCATTTTGGTCAAGAAATACTGAAGTGGTTTAGAACTCTTTCCACGAGTTCACTGCACTGCCCTCGGAAGTGATTGCAGAGGTTTTAATGCATGTGCACTGGCGCGATTTGCTCGCCATGCGTCAGGCAAGTGGTCCGAACCTTCTGATGGTCATGATAATTGAGTCTGTGATTGCAGGTTTGCAAGCGCCTCGATAAAATTTCACGGGTACGAGAAGTATGGTTAAGTCAATATCAACAATATGCTGCGGAGAAGGAATTTCGGCCTACCACGGAAGAACCCCTGCAGTCCTATTCGAGTGAGGAGCTGGAAAATTGGGTTCTAGAACGGAGAGGAGCCGATCAGGAGTGGGGATTACCAGGACGTTCTGCTCGTCAGCGTACAATCTCCCTGGAGACCTCGCACTATTCACTTGTTGTTCCAGGTGGACGTTGGCTTCTTTGTAGCATGAGAGGTGGGAGTGTGATGTGTTACGACCTTGACCAGCGAGAAATTCTGAGCTCCATCCTGACTCCCCCTCGCGAGAACTTCAGTGTCCTTACAATTTACCACCTGGCCATCGATATTGATATCGCAGCGCCGGGACTCAAATTCAATCTCGTTACATATCCTTGGGATTATACTGGTCAGTTTTTCCACACTACTATATTGTTTCATGCTTATTTCAACCTCAAATCCAGAAGACCCAGTTTTCGAAAATATGGAGATCATGATCTGGAGTGTGGTTTTATGTGGGCACGGACACGCGGCACATTTAGAAGCACATATTTTACATTCTTTCTTAGTTCACCGGCCTGGGGCTGGCACGAGATTGGTTAGCTTGTGTGGTGATCTGTTCGCTCGATGTGTGCAGGCACCAGCTAGGCATATTGAAGTCTTCAACTGGAGGTTTTCTACATCGTCAAAGCATCGAAAAACTGTACTATACAGTGAGGTGGACCCGGTTCGTCTTCTTTCTATTGTTGGGGAGTAAATGAAGACCCAAAGCTTGATCAACAGAAGATAATACGATTACTCCCCGGTAACCGGGTAACTGTTCTTGGCTGGCAGGTTGTCCTCGTTTACAATATCAACGAAATGCTGGACGAACAACCCAGCACACACTCTCTATTCTCGCAAAGTCCTACAATTCATCAATGGAGGCATAGTGGAGATTATCATTTTCAGGCTCCCGTACTCAATGCTGTTTCAAATGATGAGGCAGTTTCCTTGATTCTGGCTTCAGGAAAAGAGATCTATAAATTGACCATTCCACACGATCCTGAAAATAATCCCTATTTTAGCGGACCTGTAAATGCCAGTCAACGGTGTATTCGATCCTCACTTGGTTTTGAAAAAGCGCTCATCAGGGAAGGAGAAGCATCTCTGGTGAAACTTGGATTTTCTTGGGACTTGACAGTGATGAAACCAACAAAACAGGCACTCATTGTTCCCTATCTCACTACAACTTTGATCCAGAGTTGCCACTTCCGGTTGTTCTTAGTTGAGGAGACGGGGAGAATTATTTTACACCCTCAAGGAGTGATTATTATTCTTGATACCTCTGGCTTTTGTATGAAGGCAGAGTGAATGGCTTTACAATTTTTCTTCTGTGTTGAATTGGCTAGCACAGTAATACGAGCAATTCCGACTCCTCTCAGTGGAATTGACTTGAACTCTAGTTGATGCTATGTAGAGGTCATGATAGTTTTGTTGGATTGACTTCGACCTCTAAATTCTTATTTGTCGTTCCTTTTTTGTATCTCACTCTTTGTTTTTGTCATTATTGACCCTGTCTCCAACAAAATCACTTCTCCGTTATCACCTGTAGTACAAATACAGAGACAGTTATGTACTGCCCACCTCAGACGTGTCCAAATACACCCTGAGGTGAGGTCCGAACACTATCTCTAACTTCCATTTACTTACATTACCTCGTTCTGTTATTAAATACTAGGTGAATATAAACTTCAGACATGCTGAATACACTCTGAGTTCTGTTATTAAATACTAGGTTGCGTTTCCTATTTTATCAAGTTTCAATTTTGCCACCTAATTCAGCAGCTTTTCATGTGAAAACATTAGAGTCATCACCTGACCAAATCAGTATGAGAATCATCAAGGCCCAAATCTTCTGCATCATGTATACTCCTTCCAAGGGCATGAGAGACATCAAAACTCAGCCATGGCTTTCCTTATGATATAATACATCTGTTGCCAACAACTTGAGCCAATATACATGCTATAATTTAAGACCAAGAATATTTTTTCCAAGAATTGCAAAATCTTCTCCAATAATCAAGCAATTGCAATACAACATCATGTTTAATTTCCACCAAATTCAAGATCCAAAATCAAAGAACATCATTGTATGAAGGTTCAAGAGAATTAAGTGTACAGCAATGGCAATGTCCTAAAAAATTACATTTTGCAACTCTCTATGGTTTTGCAACACAGGAGTAGGGATAGTATTATTTAACTGCTTAGCAATTAACTAAGCAGTTTTGTTTTTTATCTTACTTGTGAAAATCAACAATTTAGAACTATTTTATTTTGCACTAAGGCATTGACAAGCTTGTAACTCAGTTACATTTTTTTGAATAATCCAATTATGGATTTATTCACTCTTAGTGCTCAGTGCTCAGTTTTTTGCTTTGAATCAAACTTCTTGACTTTGCATACAGCTATATGCTAATAGACTTTTGACTAGAGCAGATCTATCAATGCAATCATGTTGGGCATGTCAGGACTACTGATTTGAGGACTTGCTTTAGAGCATAAAACCACTAGTTAAAGCTTTAAAAAAGATGAGAGCTCTGTAAGAGGACAACAAAGGAAGTTTTGATGTAGTCTGAAGTAGCTCAAAGTAAACAGAGTGTCAAATGGAGTTAAAATAGAGATAGACAAGAGAGATCAGATGAAAAGAGAAGAAATGAGGTATATTGAGAGGAGACTGAGAGTAAAACAGAAATGTAATAAAAACTATAGTAATATCAAATCTAAAGGCTATTAACACAATGCTGGTTCTATATATACTGAAGATAATTAGATTTTGAAGTAATTGAGTTTGAAAAGTTAAGAAAGAGGTGCTGGAGGGCTTGAATTAGATTGTGACATCACCTCCTCTCTTTCCCCCTAGTGCTAAGACCTTTGAGATGCAGAGGCATGCAATGGCAGCAAGCAAAAATATTATTTTAAGAAAAATGCTTAATATCTGCAGAACTTCTTCCACAGAGCAATGGTGTGAGTGATAATGCTAAAAAAATTCAAATACCCTTTGAGATAATGGACTCAAATCTGATTTTTTTTTCTTATTAAGAGCATGTACCCACCATTCAATTTGAACAGTGCATATTAGTAAATTCTGAAATGCTCACATTTATTGTAAACTCAGTCAGATTCTCAAAATTTGGCCCACCAAATGCAGCAAGCATTGAAAGTTGCTGGGTCCTGGCACAAAAAAGTCAGCAAAGGAGAAAGCAAGCACTTTTGCCTCTATAAAGCACAGAAGTTTTATTAAAAACAACTCACTCACAAGAATTATAAGTACAAAATAAGTATTAATTCATAGAAGCATGAACATAGCATTACTTGCAGTCAAGAATGCACAGCACACTAGGCAGATACAAATGTGCATAGTAGGGCTGTAAATGGGGGAAAAAGTGTTTGACAGTCCTTTACAATGAGCTGGTGCTAAAGTAGAGTGGGAGTCTGGGGTGCAGCAAGGGCAGAGTTAAAGTTGAGACTGGGATTGGAAAGAAGTAATGGGAGAAGTTGGATTTTGAACAGAAAAAGCAGAGGCGAGGGGATAAAATGGAGCTATAATAACCAATTGGAAAAACATAATGCTCTGCTCATGAGACAGGCATGCTGTTTCTGTTGAACCTTTGCTCACTATACTGTTATTAACATCCCTGCAAACTAGTAAGAAGTGACCCATGGAATAAACAATCAAATTTTATCACAACCCAATCCCCAACCCAAGCCCCCCAACATTCTCCTGCCCCAACCTCCAACCCTCAATTGTTTCAAAGTCTGATCACTTCTAGTACACATAGAACCATTGTTGTATAGTCATTTTTTAGTCTTGATATTGAAACAGTTTCACTATCTATTTGTTCATTCTCTCTATTTCATCTTAATACACTCCATTTTTTCTTATCTTCTATTTGATTTCCTTGCATTTCTCTTGGTATTAAAACTCCCTCTGTTGTACTTTTCAAAGCTCTTACCTTTTTCAAACCTCTGATTAGTGGTTTTACACTTTAAAGTGAGGTAACTTTTTAAGTCTTCCAATGCTACTCTTTGGCTTCACATCACATGTAATTTGACTGCTGATGCAATAATAGGATGAATTTATATAAAAACATTTCATGTGATTTCTGACAAGTGTTTTTTGAAAAAAGGTATAAGTGTACATTGAGAAATATTAAAAATAATACTTATTGTTTTTTTTATCTTTGTTGTGATACTTTTTAATCTTATCTTTCTGTTTTTCTCAAAATACCATTGTCATATTTTTTTTCATTTTCCCAATAAACTTTTTTGTGATTTTTTTTAGAAAAATACATTGGAAAAACATTGAATATTTTCTACAAAAGACTGATTAAAAATTGTTTACATGTTTCTCAGGAAAGACCATTTTGAAATACATATCATGTCAATAAGTGTTCACTCATCACTTCCTCATTGATCTGCCACACTCACATTTACATCATGCACCATTTCCATGACTCATTGTTTTAATAAGTAAAATATAATAAATAATACATTTTAATGAAAAGATGCACTGGCAGCTTTGGTGAATCTATGAAATACAGGTTTTAAAGGATTTTTGGCTCCTAGAACAGATTTACCTACAGAGCTTTCTCCATCCACAATGATCAAGGACAAGACAATTTCACTAGTGTTTTTAGTCTTCATGAAAACTTTGATGACTTTGCACCTGGACCTTGTTTTTGTAATACCTCTGCTAGATATGTATGGTGCTGCTACTTGGCCTCACCCCATTTAGCTTCCACTAGGCTAGATTGAGGTATTATTTATATGACTAAAAGTAATTATATCAACTTAGGCCCTAATATTTCTGATTGGGCATTTTCTCATAGCATTAGATCAATTGAATGGATATTCATGATTCAATGTTGTCAAAAACCCGTTTAGTGATTTGAGCAAACTTTGATAATGATTGAACAAGAGCACAAGAGATGAACAATTGTGTTAATTCCACCAAGTCTGTAAATGAATTGCAAGTAGTTTTATAGGTAACTAATATAGGAGAAGAATTACTAAGTAGGAGAAGTTTGAGAATCAAAAAGTTTTGGAGACCACTAGAAGTATGGAACAGAGTGAATGGTGGACGTATTTTGATGGCATGACAGAAGTGTGACTTGAGTGCTTGTTCTTGTTCCACCTCCATACCATAACAATTAAGACTTCTATCATTAGTTTTCACCCACCCACTCCTATTTCATATGATAGTACTCATCACCAGATGTTATTTCCTTTGTGCAACACATTATTACTTGCATCAATCTCCTTATTAACACTTTGAAATTGTTTTATCATGATTTTTGTTACTTTCTGCTTATTCTGTTCTGCTTCGGATGAATAGGTACCCATATTCCCTGATGAGACAGCTCATCTGGTCAAGGATTAGATCAATTAATTGTGATTTTTCACACATGACCAGAACTCGAACTACACCCACCAACGGAACGTAGTGAGCAGAAAATAACAACTGAATCCTTCAGAAAGAATTAGATCTTTCATTTATTAAACTGGCAAATTAGATTCTTATATGCATTAGGTTTGAGGATCAAAAAGCTTGTGAAATAGTAATAAGAGGAGAACATAAGCAAATGATGATGTAGTAGTGAAACTCAAAAGGAGAGTAATGAAATAGAGTTGAGTAACGATGTCGGAAATGTGGAAAACAGGGGGTAAGTCTAGTGTCGGTCGAACTTGGTGTCAGGATTGTGACAAATGTCATGGGCTCACTATCATGTTTGTGGTAGCTGCTCACAAGTAAACAAGGTGAAAGGCGGGATCCCACGTCACTGATCAAACTTTTCAAGATCGACTCAACGCCAGTATCACCAACGGTAACGATAGACTTCCTCCCTTTGTTTTCTATCTCTGCTTTCAGGAACTCAAGGGCTTTCGAATAATCAGGGAGGTCGTTTATGGCAATGTCAAAATCCTTTGCCAAGCGTAAGGCAATAGCACGACCGAGTTCCGCGGAAGCGCCAGTCACAAGAGCTACACCGAGAGAAGAGTCTGAGGACATGTTACTTGGAACTTAGAATATCGAGAAGCACTCTTCCAATAAAGCTTTTATAGAGAACTCAACAGACAGATTCTCGGATCCTGCATCTGCTCTTCATTAATCCAATCAGTAACACGTCAATCATGGAGCAACCATGTAAGACATGATCAGAAAAAGGTGCTCAGACTCACAGATAGATGCTTCTCAACGTAAAACCATTATAATCAACGCCACAACATATTACTCGGAGCTGCGGATGCAGGTTGAACTTAGGAAGTTGCCTGGAAGTTTTCGCGCTTGCTGTACCTTTCCGGGTCCTGTACGTTCAATCATATCTACTATAGGAATCTTGACCAAATCCAGTTGTATAAACGTGTAGACGCTGTAAGTGTTTGATATCCGTAATTTCCTACCCCGGGAGGTGTCTGAGTATACCTAAATTTGAACATCGGATGGCTACGGATGTCACGGAGAGCAGAACATGATGTCTGCTGGTCAAACTTGCATTCTGAAGTAATAATACACACAAACAAAGCTTGAGATGAGACTTTATGATTATAGTGGCGTGAAATTTTAGGACTTTGAAATTCGCGGTCATTTGCCGGACCCCCAAAATTAAGGGATCACTCAGTGCGAAATAGGGCAAATTAGCCCACCAAGACCAGAGGTTAATTGATATCTTGCAGTGGATTTAGAGATTAGAGGATTTGTACTAAGAGAGGAGCTAAAGAAACGAATAGCATACTTCAACTTATATCTGAAATGGTTTAATTACATGTGGTTAAAAAAAGATCACCATCAACACACCATTGAATGAGCTTGAGCAAGGTTCAACAGCTCAGGCTCTACTTCTGGGCCTTGTCAAAGGGACTCGAGCTTGTAGATCTCAAAGATCAGCTGCAAATTAGAGTTGGGAAGATGGTCGAGCAAATTTGCTGGGAGGATTAGAACCGAGACCTAATTCCCGCCACTCTACTCGAACGTACCGGCCGTGTTCGAGCCGGGCACCAATTCGCTTGTTCCCCCTATAAAAGGAAGACAGAGTTTGTGTTATAAGTCATTGCAAACTCATCGCAGCCAGATCCTCTCAGTATGCATTTCAAGAGCCTCTTCATTCTTGCCTCCAGCCTTGTCACCCTCGCCAGTGCAGGTCTTACCAGCGATACAACTGCAAAAGTAGCTGAAATTGTGGACGGCGTTGTTGGCGACACTGTTGGCAGTACTATTATGACTTCCGCTAGTATCGAACGGACCAATCAACCAGTGAACACATCAGGTGGCGATTGTACAGAAATTGACTATCGTGTATGTATCATCTAACAATTCAAACTTCTCACGATGTGTTCTTAATGCCTCGACACAGGATATAGATCAACTCGCTCACCTCTATCGTTTGGTGGTTCTATTTCATCTTTCCGTCTCTTTCGTGGAATTCTGACCTGTTATGTGGTTCAAGTATGATAAAGTCTACGAAATCAAACGCTTACGAAACCCATATTATTACTACGAAGAAATTGCCAGTCGTGAGGCACGTTTACATTACAATGGCGGACCCACAAAGTGCGAACCTCTTCAAGGCTTGTGGGAAGTTTACATGAAGTCTAAGCGGTACGTCATTCACGAAATCTGGACGGCTGTAGAGATTGAAAAGACTTGCCCAAGTCGTGCTACGACAGCATAGTGTCGTTTTGATGCATAAATCATGTGGTTTTTTCTAGTACAGGCCCAGGATGTATCTCTACCACTGATTAACAAAAAGACTCGATTCATTAAAGTACCATCCATTGGGATATTTGGGCTAGTGGGCATGAAGAAACATCAAAGTGAAATAAATAACAATTGACTTGTAGCTTCACGGATGCAAAGTCTTTCGGCCTTGATCATTCTCATACCAATTCGGGCAAGATTTTGTAATCTGATGAGTCACGAACTCATCGCTCACCGCAGAATACAACGAACTCGCTACAAAGAAGATTTCCGATTTAGTAAGTTCCGTCTTTACAGTGAGCTGAAAATCAGTATGTACGTGGATATTACACCTTTTTTCGATACCAGAAATTATTTCGCTTGATCGTACTGTCTTTTGCGCACCCTCTTTTTCTCTGACTATCACTACATGTTTTGAACCTCAGGCAGTGAGGTTTCAGACAGATTCTTACAGTAGACAGCATAGCTACGTCGCTTCCCCGAATTCTGCGGCTGTTTGCCTTCTTCAAAGACTCTTGGCGAGATGCTGAATATCCAAGCGAAAGGAGAACAAAGAAGTCAACGCAAGAATTGGTTTCCCCACAATCCTGAGCTAATGAGGGAGTCTCAGGACTTGCTGGATACATTCGAGGCTTGACTTCTGCTCTCAGAATGTTTTCTCTTCCAAATCCTCAAGGATGGAGACACGTCAATGGATCTAGGATGAACCTGGCCTCCTATGCAAAGAATACGAATGTCAAGACAACAAAACGCGGGGCGAGGAAATATCTTGAACTGATCATTGTGTCATCCTCTCTCTCAAGTGTGTTGGTAGAATCCAAACTGGTAACGGAAAGAGGAAAATACCGAGGAACTTCGAGCAGATTACCCCTTGACGCCTGCGAATCATCAAACACAGAATCCAGAGACGGCTTTTTCCATTTTCATCGAAGATAGAATCGTCCACCGTCGAAGACTGGGATCATCATCGAAAGGTGAATCAAACTCGCACGACGACCTGTTTGCTGCAAGATGCTCTTGCACGAAATATTCCGGGGGAGAAGGAGAGGCCGAGATCGCACCAAGGGACAAACAATGGTCACCCGCACCACTGTCAAGCACCGCATCAAACGTCTTGTCACCGGTACCCAAACAAACGAGCCGCATCGCCGAAAAGTCACTGTTCACTGAATCGATAGAGGACCTTTCCCAAATTGCGTGTACGCCACTGGCTCCATACATGACATAAGACAAAGCAACTGACAGCACGCTTGACGAGTCGTTGCGTCGATGATCGGGACCAAAGCCTCGATTGAACAAGACTCCACAGAAGGATGCGCGGGTGACGCAAGTGACATGAGTGACATTAATGCACTTGGGGTCGACATAGACGTCGAGGGGGACAGACTCTGGTGTGACATTTCGGGAACGAGGCGCCTGCGGGGGCGAGTATGCTCGGGCCGGACGTGGCGGAGAGGAGGGGTTGACGGCTGCTCCATTGTGCTCTAAGGTTCAACATGGTCACGCGCTTCCACCATCACGTGAGACGCGTGGCAGAACCAACTTGTCGATCAAGTGACGTTCAATGAAAAGATGGTTTACTCGGCCGAGCAAGTTGGCGACTCCTTTACGTTTCGCTCCACACCATCCATCAATTATTTATCGCGGCATATAGGCTGTATATCCTGCAAGACAACACTCGTCACCTCTGTGAAAATGTGGACACATAATGAACAATTCATATGTTGTTTCAAACTATGCATGTATGGTCGTGGTGCCGATGTACCGCCTGTGCTATAGCCGTGCATCAATTCTGCTTGTTCCCCTTATAAAAGGATGACAGAGTTTTGTGTTCTGAATCATTGCGAATTCATCGCGGCCAGATCCTCTCAGCATGTACTTCAAGAGCCTCTTCATCTTTGCATGCAGCCTTGTCACCCTCGCCAGTGCGGGTGTTATCGCCGATACAACTGGTCTTATCGGCAATACAACTGCTAAAGTAGCTGAGATTGTGGACGGCGTTGTTACCGACACTGTTGGCAGTACTATTATGACTTCCGCTAATATAAAACAGACCGATAAACCGATGTTGACTCTTGCACAGAAAGAGAATATATTGCATGTATCATGTAACAATTCAAACTTCTTATATGTGTTCTTAACACCTCAACACAGGAAGGGAAGCTTATAGGCATCATTCGTTTTGTAGCTGTTTCATATTTTTGTCTCTTTGGTGGCATTCTGACCTATTCAAGTATAACATAGTCTACGAAGATCTGAGCGCTCGACACCAGTATGTTTACAACAGAATTGCCACTCGTGAGGCACGTTTACGCTACAATGGCAAACCTACAAAACGTAAATCCCTTCAACACATGTGGGAAACTCACATGTATGTTAAGCGGTGCGTCATTCACCAAATTTGATCGGCTCTAGAAATTGAAAAGACTTTATCAAATCCAGTCGAAATATGACAGTATAGTGTCGTTTTAATGCAACAATCATGTGGTTTAGTACAAGCCCATGATGTAGTCATGCTTCTAATTAGTAATAAGACTCAATACATCAAATTGCCATCTATGGACTTGTGGCTCGCATAAGACAGTCCTCCATCAGTAAAAAGTCGCTAAGAATACTTGGCCAAATTGTGGCCTGGGAGCTGTTGGTTGTAGCAACCATGATGCAAAGTATTAGATATAATTCAATTCTCAAGCCAGGTTTATAGGTCACTCTTTATCTAGTTTTATAATAATTTGGGTAAAACATTTAAAAGGCATTGAGGTTTTTGCAAATAATACAATACCATTATAGTCTGGAGAATCCCAGATGAAAGCCAGATAATTATAACATTACCAGGCCTTACTATATGATTGCTACAATAGTCTTATTCACTTTTTGCATACATTTCTCAGGATGCCTCCAGAACATTATCTATACTAATTCTGCTTGCTTGTTCTGTTCTTAAACAAGTGTGCTTTGGACTTGCCTTTATATCTAATCTTGATATAAACATGAGCTCAGATAAAGTTATGCATTCTATAATAAAGCCACAGTGTTTTTTACTTGAAATGTCTTGATTATTCTGGTTGGTTCTCAATTTTCCATAACACCTTGGTATCATAACTATAGTATATTATTTTATGGTACTAGAATAATGTTGCATAACAAGCACAAATAAACAATACTAGTTATTATTGTAGTAATATGTCTATTTAAGATTGAAGAGGGGACAAAAGTGAAAAATACAAATAAGCTCATCAGCTATCTAGAATGACTGAGGGCAGTTAGTTCATGGTGTGGGGGAGGTGATACATCTGTTTCAATAATGAAACAAGATGAAGCTATTGATCATCAAAAAGTCTGAATAAAAACAGACTTCTGCTGAAAACTGTAGGCAAATGACATAGCCAGAACCACCTTAAAAAGCCCTCTCCATATCATGTTAGATCAGCCTTATCAGTGGCCTAGGTGTTAAGAAATCAGCTTATCAGTATTTTGATCTAAATGCACATCCAAATCAATCATGTGACTATAATCAGGTGACATGTGCACCTAAAATAGTCATGTGATCATAATAATGTGACTGTGCTCATGTTTCCGGAGATCAGGTGACTTATTTTAAGAAAAGCATCACACCTTAACAATAAAATGGGCATATCTCAGCAGGAATACATGTAAACCTCTACATATTGGGTATTGTTTTGATTGCCTAATCAATCTGCACACAATGAAAGTTGTCCAAAGGCATTCTGTGGTGAACTGATAGAGGGATCAGCAATTTGATGAGAAAAGCTAAATTTAGTTGTTGAGGAAAATTGAGCAGGTATTGGTAAAATGCTTATATCTCAGCAGGAAGGCAGAGTTTGATCAATCTACACCTGATAAAAAAGATTTGGAGGCATTTAGAGAAGAATTGAGGGAGTTATTAACAATTTATGGAATCAGAGCACTAAAAACATTGGAGGACCCTCTCTTGGCCAGGAAAATTTATACCAAGTCTCTTGGGACCAGACAATAGAGGCCCAATAACCAGAGAATGACTCTGAATAACTAGAAAATGTTATGCATCACAAAGAGAGGAAATAATATAAATAGAGGGAGATTCTGTGACATTTAGCAGGTTATTAATTGCCCATGCTCAGAATCTCCAAGGAGTGGATATCTTAGGCCCAAGGCAATAGTATACTTCAGGTAAATAGTTTGATATGCTTTTTGAACCTTCTTTTGGTGTAACTAAGGTTGCATTGACTGAAAACTCAATAAACTCTATTATTCACCTATATATTTCATAAAAGTACTTTGTGAAGTGTAATTTAGCCCTAGAACTTAGTGAAAGCTGGTTCATTTGTGATTGCCTCTATTCAGACTAATCCAAATAACCTAATTTCACATCAGTAATAAGAGAGTTACAAGGCTTCAAAATCCAAAAACTCTTCAAAATACTCTTCTTCATTGTTTTCACTATCTTAATCCCTTAAATCATTGAAGTCTCTTTATTCTGAGATGTTCTCCTCAAATATATCTTCTTAAGTATTAGCCATCAAGTAGCTCTTGAATTGCTCATCATCTGATTCCTCAGAGTTCAAGCCTAGTTTGTCTAAAAAGTATAGCTTTGCTATATCCTTTTGCAAATTAAGTGTTGCTTTTTGCATTAGTATTTAACTCTAATACTAGCAAAAGTGCACAAACATATCTCCACCAGTCAAGATACCCACAGAATAATTTATAGAATTAAAAATGCTTATATGTTTATATAATATTGCTTATAATTCTATCTTGTTTCTTCATGTATTGTATTATGGATGCATTTAGTACCTCATTAGTAAGTTCTTTTGAAAATCTTAAAATCATACTGCATATAGAATATTGATGAGATAGTGCATCTGGCAATATGTGTTGGTGTAAAATAATTGTTAAAAAGAGTTAAATGGAATATGATTCAGTGAAACCCTCAAATAACTATGCAGTTGCTATAATATGCTAAGCATAATGAAACTTTAACAAAGCACTTTAAAGCTACTATAACTAATGTAGAAATAGTCAGGTACTATGACTCAAGGGAAATCTGGACTGGTTTTTAATAGACTTTTTAATTTGATGTAGTGATGTTGGTGATAGTGGGCAAATGGTGTAGTAGTAGTGCAGTTATTAGCAGTCAGAATGAAGGGCAGGCTTAGCATGTATGAATGTCTTGTTGCATCTCAGTGCCATCAGACAGTGGTATGTATTATACAGTATATCTAAGATGGTGAAGGATTGGTTATTCAATGCTGCTCAGATAAGTTGCTAGGTTATTGATGATCCTAACAACTTGTTGGTGGAGTCAGGAAACATCAAGCAAATGATGATGAGACCCATAATTGGTCTCTGTAAGCATAATCAAGAATTGAAGCATAAAACATAATGTTAGCCACAGCTATGAGCTGTGGGCAAAGAGTGCAGTGAAGAATAAAAGTCAAGTAAAATAAAGAAGTATCACATAGAGCATTATGGAATGAAGCATACAGTAAGCTCCAACTATCCTGGCACTAATACTGAGCTCAGTAATTCTATAAATAACTTGTTGTTTTTTCTCTGCTACTATTATTTACTAATATGCTATGTCATTATACTACAGAATTATTTGAAATTGCCACTATATGCTAGTGCTCCACTATTATACTTGATAACCATTCAAATTGTTAGTTTATCATTTTCCAAAATTGTGGCTACTAAGTTCTAAGAATAACAGCACCATTTACTACCTGCTTGGCACTCTCTAATATATTTCTTGTACCTTCCTGCCTCCTTCTAATCATTCTTCTTCTTTTAGCCCATATATCTTGCACCATCTTATTAGTCACTTCTGCTTTATTTTACTGCATGTGGCAAACTGTTTGATTAACCTGCCAATATTTTTTCTGTTTAGTTTACAGGAAAAAAGTTCTTCTTTCCTAAACTGGTTGTTGTTTCATAACATTAGCACCTGAATTTTTCTACATTAGTTACAGTAGCTCTAAAATGGTTTGTTAGAATTCTGTTACACTTTCAAGGATTTCACTGAATTATATTTCATTTAACTCTTTTTGACAATTGCTCTACACCAACACATATTGCCAGTGATGATACTCAAAAGTTGCTGAATGTTAGCAATTGTAATATCAACTCATGTAACAGTTAGAAGTAGCATTTAAGCTCATTAATAAGAGTATCAGACAGGTCCTAGAAACTGAGCCAAGATATGCAGTAAATGAGAATGTAGTAAAGAATGAGAGCTTAGTAGAATAAAGTTAAAAATTATGCCTTGCCATTATTGGCTTGGCATATTAATAATAATATTCACTAGCATAGATCTAGTGCATAGCATCAAAGTGCCTGTAAGAGTGACTTCTGAAGGCTGTGGCTCAGTCACACAGCTGGCAGAAAGAAATCCAAAGGTATATTAATAAAGGTAATATACAAATAATAAGTGCTAAACAGAGGAAGATCTAAAAAGAACAAGTCTAAGGAGCTACTCTGCCCATTAATAGAAAATATTCTGAGGTCAAGTTACATAACTGTTACATGTAACATCACTGTGTGACATTATGGTGTGACATTGTCATGCTATGTCACACAGCATGACTGATGTGACTGATGTCACAGTTGCAAGTCATGAGTTAAATGATTGACAAGTCATGGGGCTATATAAATTGGATCACTTCTAATGAGGGCTCTTCAAAAGCCCTTATCAAAAGTGATTCATTCTCAGAGTCTGGCAAAGGCTTCAAAACTAATAAGGAAGTTTGTTCTCATGGTTTAACAAGTGAGAAGTTTAATGAAGGCAGTAAAAAGTGGATGAATTAGAGTGAAAAGGCATGGAAATTAGAAGGAAACATGATGTAAGAGACTTTAAAAAGAGTGGCTTCCTGACAGTACCACCCAAACAGTAGTGGCAAAGTGGCAAGAAAAAAAAAAGGATAATGAAATGAACTTTCAACTTTAAGTTGTATTGAAAAGGAGGATTATCAGGAGACCACCTTTTATAGGTTCTTTACTTCATGTTTTCTTCTAGTTTTCA
Organism: Termitomyces heimii; assembly: GCA_003313675.1. NCBI lineage: Eukaryota > Fungi > Basidiomycota > Agaricomycetes > Agaricales > Lyophyllaceae > Termitomyces > Termitomyces heimii. The sequence continues at coordinate 16,503 of QLON01000752.1, forward strand.
AGCTTTTTCTGTCAGGGAACTCCTCATTCCCTTCTTTCCTTTCTTCTTTCACTTCTTATTCCTTCACTCTCCTTTCATTCATTTCTGTACTTCTTCTATCTTCTCTTATGGTGTTGTTTCTATTCTCTCAACACTATCTATTAACACTATTTTCAACCTTTGAGGTGCTCTAGTTCTTTAGCTATCATCCAGACAAGTGTGGACCCTCCAGCACCGCTTCCAGGCTGCTTATATAAGCCGGAGTTTGCCTTTCTGACTTCTAAAGTCTGGAGTTTTCCTGCCTTGTTTGCACTGTTGTTTGGTTAGTCAATTTTTGAGTTTTTAAGGTTTTGTTGTACTGTACAGGTGTTTCCCACACTTCTTTAAGGTTTGTTGTACTGTACAGTTGTTTCCCATGCTTCAGAAGCCCCAGAAGCATCCAACCTGGCATAGGGAATCCCCAGACTTGTTCTCTTTGGATCTCCCTCTGCCAGGTGAGTAGTTATTATAATATTGTCAGTACATATTCTAATACACTTTGGATCTCCCTCTGCCAGCTGTGTGACTGAGCCATAGCCTCCAGAGGTTGCCCTTACATTTTTACTCTAATTCATCCACCTTTTACCACCTTTATCAAACTCCTCACTAGCTGGACCATAGAAACAAACTTCCTCATTGATTTGGAGCCTTTGCTAGACCCTGGAAAATGGATCACTTTTAATGAAAGCTCTATCAGAGCTCTCATTAAAAGTAATTCAATTTATACAGCTCTATAATCTAGTGGCCATATAACTCATGACCATGATTGTGATTATAACATAAGTTACATCAGTCACAATGCATAATGTCAGTGTGATATCACATGTAACAGTCATGTGACTCAACCTCAGAATATTTTCTATTAATGGGCAAAGTAGCTTCTTAGACTTATTCTCTTTAGTTAGATCTCCCTCTGCTAGGTTAGCATTCATTATTTATATCTATATTACCTTTATTAATATATCTTTGGATCTCCTTCTACTAGCTGTGTAACTGAGCCACAGCCTCCAAAGATTGCCCTTATAACTAGTGCTGTCATTATTGATGAGTTTGCTATTAATATAGAATATAATGATAGAAGTTTAGCAATCACATCTAATCTTGATGTGCTTAGTCAACTAGAATTTGTGGGAACCCAAGCAACTAGAAGCCTCTATAAGCCTGAAGCTAGTGCAGAGAAAGGAAATCAATGAGCAATAATTAATGCTGAGCTAATCTGAACATGAAGGACAAAGGGGTGAGAAGCAGGACATGGTGACAAGTGCAAGGTATCAGGGAACCACCCATTTGGAGGTTCCTTAGCCCATATTTCCTTCCAATTTTCAAGCCTTTGCACTTTAATTCACCTGCTGTTGAGCACCTTCATTAAAATCCTCACTGGCTGGACCATGGGAACAAACTTCCTCATTGGTCTGGAGCCAATACCAGACTGTGAGAAATAGATCACTTTCAACAAGGGCTCTAATGGAGCCCTCATCAAAAGTGATCCAATTTACATGGCCCCCATGACCTGGTGGCCATATGACTTATAACATAACCATGACCATGATGTCAGTCACATCAGTTACTTAGTGTGACTATGTCACACTGTGATGTCACATGACTGACCTCAGAATATTGTCTATCAATGGGCAGAGTGAATCCTTAAACTTGTTCTCTTTGGATTTTTCTTTGCCAGGTTAGCACCCCATCATTGTACCTATTTTACCTTTATTAATACATCTTTGGATTTCCCTCTGCCAGCTGTGTGACTGAGTCACAGCCTTCAGAGGTTGCCCTTACACAAGGCCTTTAGTGTCACTTTTTTGGACCACTTTCTGTGGTGTGTGACTTAACAAGGGTAGACAACTTCTAGTGCCACAAAACAATAACTGATTTGAGAAGAGAGAACTTTATTTCCATGAACTGAATAGAAAAAGATGAGAAATGACATCAGCAGGTCAATAAAGCACTTTGCCATATGCAGTATGACAAAGCAAAAGTGACCAATGGTATGGCATGAGATAGATGGGTTGAAGGAAGAAGAAAAATGATTGGAAGCAGGCTGAAAGGCATGAGAAATATATTCTTGGAAGGCACTAAGTAGGTAGTAAATGATGCTGTTATTCTTAGAACTTAGTGATCACAATTTTGGGAAATGATGGACTAACAATTTAAATGGTCATCAAGTATAGTAGTGGAGCACTAGTATATGGTAGCAATTTCAAATAATTCTATAGTATAATAACCTAGCATATAAGTAGATAGTAGTAGCAGAGAAAAAACAACAAGTTACCTACAGAATCAACAAGCTCAATGTTAGTGCCAAGATAGTTGGAGCTCACTATGCACTTCATTCCACAACACTGTATATAATGCTTCTTCATTTTGCTTGACTTCTGTTTTTTACTGCACTCTCCATCCACAGCTCATAGTTGTGGCTGACATTATGATTTATGCTTTGATTCTTGATTATGCTTACAGAGACCAATTACAGGTTTCACCATCATTTACTTTATGTTTTCTGACTCCACCAACAAGCTGTTAGGATCATCAATGACCTAGCAACTTACCTTAGCAGCACTGGATAACCAACCCTCCACCATCTTAGATATACTGTGACACACACCACTGTTTAATGGCACTGAAATGCAACAAGACATTCATACATGCTGAGCCTGTCCTTCACCCTGACTGCTATATAGTTTCATTATGCTTAGCATATCACAGCAACTGCATAGTATTTGAGGGTTTCACTAAATCACATTCCATTTAACTTTTTTTAACAATTATTTTACACCAACACATATTGCCAGGTGCACTATCTCATCAATATTCTATGTGCAGTATGATTTTAAGATTTTCAAAAGAACTTACTAATGAGGTACTGAATGAATCCATGATACAATACATTGAAGAAACAAGATAGAATCATGAGCAATATTATATGAACATGTAAGCATTTTTAATCCTATAAATTATTATGTGGGTATCTTGACTGGTATCAAAGGATCAGTGCAAAGTTCTCTGCGATAGATGAAGTTGCATACATTCACAGCCTTCAGCTGAGCATACTAACTTCGTGGTACAGGGACCAATAACTCTATCAGGCGGCGACAGACAGAGGGATAGTATGATTATAACAGTATGATATAGAGCTACTATAGGCATGGTATAAGTACACGGAGAAATAGACAGAACATACGTCCAATCATACAGTTACAGTTATATCTATGAGTTTGATCCATCTCGTAAATTGTGCGTTAGATTGAGGAGCTGGACGCGCTCTTCGCGAACAGCAAATAAAAGCATGAAGCGATGTCCTTCAACCTTCCGCTTGAGGATCGTTTCACGGACTTGGTTAGCATAGGCGGTCTGAGAATTTGGAAACATTGATAAGATAGGTTTCCACGACTCTTCCTCTGCGATCCACGCAGAGTTTTTCATCATATCCTCAAACACCACAGGTGGCACATCAACTGCAAGGGTTGGCAGGCCTGTCTGGAAGGCCGATTTGAGTTCAGCGCCTATTTCAAAGGCTGAGGTGATTATAAGTCTGACATAGTCGAGATCCATCAAACGAGCTTACCACGATCATAAAAGAGTTGTTTGACATACTTCCTTTGCTTCTTGATATCTGCTGGTGGAAGTAGAAGCTGAACATTGGTGGTAACAGAAAGATCTTTCGTGGAGAGAGGTTGTAGACTTGAGTCTGAGGCGATTGGAGCGCCAGATGTGGCAAGGTCTATTCGCTTCTGTTCTGCAATTTCATGCTGCAACCATCCCACCAGTTCTTGTCGTGTTACTGGATGCAGACAGTCACCAAACACGAGCCAAATCAGGTAGGAAAACCACAAACAATCTGTCTCGGAACCCTTCAATATACTTTTGACCTTGAAAGCAGGTTGATCCCTGCGCGCCGAGCGAGGACGAGGATAAACGGTGAAGCTGTGAGAGCGTTTTAGCAAGTTCTTGATAGATTGAATAGACGACACAGATGGAAAGCACGCACAGTATTCCTTCTCGCGCACACATATCAAGATAATTCTCG
>QLON01000753.1:0-14140 GCA_003313675.1 Termitomyces heimii
CGTTTCGTTGACGCAAGACCGTTTCGTGGTCGAGTGGAACCAGAACGAGTTCGAGCATGAGTAAGAGGTCCAAGAGTACCCTCTTGCTTGGGTTCAACATCTTTTACCACAGCGACAGGTAACAGCGACTTGAATCCATGCGAAGGAGCAGTGGACGCAAGGTTCGAATTAATCGGTACTTGCTGAAGGACAGGAAGTGACGAGGTGTTCTTTGAAGGGTGAACATTCTCAGGCGGGGATGGAAGGACGACCTTGTTCACGCGAGCTTGTGGATACGGTGACGGGCGAGAGGATGTTCTAGACCGAACTCGTCGAGGCCGAAGCTCGGAGGGGAGAGGGCCGTAATTTTTGACCGAGTGTTCAAGGAGCGCTTGCATACCTGCTGGGTGCCTAGGAGGTTCAAAAGCTGTATATACAGGTGTAATAAGTATAGGTCAGTGAAAAGAAAATTCAAGACAGCTTACACTGGACGGCAAAGATGGAGGATGGAGTGTCGCGCCAAAGACGCTTACTTTCGACGACGGTCGTCTGCGCTTCGTCCCTCAGAGCATAGTACCTCCTGAGAGTCAATGTTCCAGCTTCGCTGTTCGAACTCTGAACAGAAGCAACTCTATTTCTCTCGGAATCCGCGATAAAGATTGGCTGGCGGATGATAAGGGTGTCCTCCAAGGGAGGTGCAGAGGTCTTGTGAGGTGTTGGTGAATTCATCTTTTCCTCCTCGATTGTTTCGTAAACTGATGAGCGGACACGACCACGGTGACCATGGCCACGAGCGCGAGCACGAACTTTATGCCGAGCCAACGTTGGCAAGGGGTGCGTGGCATCAGCAAGGACAGCGTTGATATCGCTCAAGTCAATGCTGGATTGAGAACCTTCGTCCATAGAGGAAGAACCATCGCATGCAGAGAGCGGAGGCGTGTCTCCACCCGAGCTGGAAGTACATGTGCTAGATCTCGACCGAGTTGCTGGTCTAGGGCGGCTGAACATGGGGACATTTGATACTGAAACTGGCATTTAGAAATTTGCAACATCCACATACGATGCTTAACGAAACCACTACTCACATGAACTCTGAACATCTTCCCCTTCTCCAATAAGAACGATCTCATCTACAGTCTGTTGCTTGGGCAGCCCATGTTTGGACTTGATCATGGGCTCATCACTAAAGGAGGATGAAAGAGTTGACGCAATGGATGCTTTCCCTACAATCCTGGCCTTCTTTGGGGAGTCGTGGGACTCGTTGGCCAGATACTGAATCTCCGAGCCAACGGAGAACGAAGAAGTCGACGCAATAGATGGTTTCTCCACAATTCTCGCTTTGTTTGGAGAGTCGCGGGACTCGTTGGGGAGATGCTGGATTTCCGAGCCAAAGAGCAAAGAAGTCGACGCAATCGATGGTTCCTCCACAATTCTCGCTTTGTTTGGAGAGTCGCGGGGCTCGCTGGATACATTCGAGGCTTGACTTTGGATCTCCGAATGTTTTCTCTTCTCGATCCTCGGGCATGGAGACGCGTCGATAGATCTACGACGAACGTGGCCTCCTCCCAGCATCTACGCAAAGAAAAAAGAATGTCAAATCAACAAGACGCGGAGCGAGAGAAATTTCTGAAAGCTTACGCTGATCATGGTGTCATCCTCTCTCACAGGTGTGTTGCTAGAATTCAAGCTGATGACGGAAAGTGGACGATACCGAGGAACTTCAAGCAGAGCACCCCTTGATGCCTGTGTATCGTCAAACACCGAATCCAAAGACGGCTTTTCTCCAGTTTTCTCAAAGAGAGAGTCGTCCACGGTCGAAGACTGGAGCTCATTATCGATGATCGAATCAAACTCGTACGAGGACCTGTTTGCTGCAATATGCTCTTGCGCGACATATTCCGGGGGAGAAGGAGGAGCCGAGATCGCACCAAGGGACACACAATGGTCACCCGCACCACCGTCAAGCACCGCATCAAACATCTTGTCACCGATACCTGGACGACCGAGCCGCATCGCCGAGAAGTCGCTGTTCACAGAATCGACAGAGGATTCTCGGCGGTGCCTCGCCCAAATGGCGCGTCCGCCGCTGGCGCCATGCGTGACGTACGACAAAGCGACAGACTGCGCGCTCGACGACGAGTCGTTGCGTCGATGATGGGAACCAAAGCCTCGATTGAAAAGGCTGACAGGAGGAGGCGCGAGGGACGCGAGTGACATGCCAGACTCACGACGGCTCTGTCGGCGGCTCGCCGACGTCCTAAAGTAAAAGCTCGAAGCATCGCTCGCGACGCGCTTACGGGGCTGGCGATGGATGAACGAGAACGTGTCATCCACAGTCACCGACATCGAAATCGACAAGTTCTCCGACGAGGGGCTTTCCCTAAGGCTGGGCAGTCCATAGTCAAAGGGATCGGCCAGCCCATAATCATGCGCTTTGCCATATGACGAGACCGAGGCGAGACTGAGCACCGAGTCCCGCTGGCGGGAATTGCCAACACGTCGAGAAGGCGGAGGGTAAAACGACTGGTCGCCACTGAACTCGAACCCGCGGCGCACTTCATCAAACGACTCAAAGCCCGTAAAGCTGATCACAGACGAATGGCGCGAATGACGGTACTGAGTCTGCGCGTTTTCCCATGCGCGGCGCTGAACGCTCGAATCCGAGTTGAGACGGGATCGGGCATCAGAAGAGGCCTTGCCAAAAATGGACTTGAGCACCGAGTCGTCCTCGAGCATCAGCGAACTTGAATTTGACAGCGACCGGACATGGCAAGGCGGGGGGATTATATCAGCCAGAGTCTGCGGCTGCGGCAGCGCAGGCACCGGCGGAACGTCCTTCGGGAGACCGCCAAATTTGAACGCCTTGTTCAGCTGTCCATCCGAGGGTCGTGAGCGGAAACAAGGAGACACAGGCTTCGGCGAGGCGTCAGCGTCAGCATCAGCATCGGACATGACAATATCATGCATCTCGTCGTCGTTCTCCCGCGAGAAATCAGAACCCAACTGTACACCGCCGCTTCCCTGCGAGCTCTCCCCAACTGGAGCCTGAGCCAGATGCGCAGGAAGCTTCGGCACAGGCGGCACTTCTCTCAACAAGAGCGACCCTGGGAACGCATACCGCAAATCAACCTTCGCCGGCGTCCTAAACGCATTCTCCAGCTGCTCAACAAACGAATGCCGATCCGACGCGCCAGACTCGTTCAGCTTCCTGATCTCCGCCGTAAAATCAAACGACTTTTTTGTGCTATCGACATCCTCGTCCGACAACATCGCGTCGACGTCCGCCGCTCCCGTGAACACGCACCGGTTCTCTTCATCGACAAATTCAGTGCGGAACGTCGGGATCTCCAAGGCGGGCAGTACAAGTCCCGAGTCCAGTACATCATCGTCATTACCCGAAACATCGCCCTCCTCTCTACACAACGACATTGTATCCCTCTGCTCCTCATCCACAACATCCGTATCCAACTCCACACCAAACCCACTCATCCCCAAAATCCTCCTCTCACGGGGAACACCCGCCACACCGTCCCCCTCTTCGTCCACTTCCATCGGCACAACATGCGCCAGAGTCTGAGTCAGAGCTACAGGCGGGGACGGGGCCGGGGACGGCGCACGTCTAAAAACCGGACTCCTCTTCGGCGTCGGCCAACCCGCGGACCCAAAACTAGCCTCCGCGCCAACGTCCGACTCCACCTCTGACACAGCCTTCGACTCCCTCCTGGACGACGACGAACGCGACCCAAACGTCCGCAACGAAGGCGCACGCACCATCCCCGTCGTCGTCCGACCCACAAGCGACTCCCGCTTTGGCTTCACCTCACCCGCCGCCGTGGCCGCTGCCTCAAACTGTGCTCTGAGAAGCGCAATCGCGCCTCTCGACTTGGCCGGCCTCAGAGGCATGAACACAGGCTCCGGTTCCGGTTCCGGTCCAGGCGTCGTCATCTCTGTACTCGTAGTCATAGTCGTTGTCGTTGTCGTTGTCGTTGTCATCGCCGTCATCGCCGTCGTGCGTCCCAAAGAATATCCACGCTGCACAGGCGTCTTCTCCCCGTCCTCATGCTCGGCTTCGTCAACACGAGACACGCCATCTACACCATCCCTCTCCCTGTCCTTCGCAAACAACACCGGCCAAGGCGCGATCCTCTTTCCGATCGGCTGCACCTGCTCCACACAAGGCGTCTTCTCCTTCCCCGTGCCCGTGGTCGTAATTGTGCCCGAGGGTTTGGCTATGACAGAACCTGCACCCGCACCGCCACGCAGCGTGTTCCGCCGGCTCTGCGCATAAGGCCTCAGCGAGCTCACAGACGGCACGTCGCGCGGTTCTGCCCGTGCGCGTGCGCTCGCAGATCTGGACCTCCCCTTTGTCGGACTGCTATTTGCATCTGCATTGGCGTCGGATCTGTACACACCAACCCTGCCGCCCTCGGTCCGTGTCTCGGTCCCACTTTCGGCTTCAGTTTCGGTCTCAGTCGTCTTTCGGACGTTGTTCAAGGTGGTGAGAGGTGATGGGGACGGTGACGGACGGAGGGGCGTTTTATCGATATCTGGCGTCGCTTGCAGATCCAGGTGGTTGATGAGCTGCGCCAGATCGTTCGTCGCCGCATCCAGGATGGACAACACACCTGTTATCATTCGTTATTCATTCATCAGCAAGAAAAAAAAACGACCAACCGTCTTTACCCTCGTACAAGGCCCTCGGCCGGCTGCGTCCATCCAGCTGCTCCGAATGCCAACGATGCCGCGCTCTCCTCACAGGCGTCTGAAGTTGCTTCTCGTCCTCGTCTTCATTCTCCCGCACCATACCTTCATCTCCATCTCCATGCACGACCACAAGCGGCACTTTCTCTGCCTGCGCCTGCGCCTCCGGCTCTCCCAAACCCGCAAACACCTCCGAAACAAGTACCCTCCTCACCTTCTGCGTCCCCTCGCCCTCCTTCTCCTTCTCACGCTCGCGTTCTTCGCGCTCCCGCCTCCTCGCGGCGCGCCCACTTTCCAAACACCCCTCGTCCCATCGCACACTGCACCCACTCCCGCTCGACAGCCTACTCACCCGACCGCTCGACACGTCTGAGACCACCGACACGGGCCGCAAACTCTCCGCGTGTGTAGCGCTCACGGCGGACGCGGCTTGCTCGCGCCCAATGATCAATATTGGCGTCTGTGTATCTACACAACGAAAAAAATTCAGAGTTTGCAGATTTATTGCCGCAGCGTGCTCACCAGAACAAGAAGCAGAGGATTTTACTGCTTCATCGCGCACAGACGCGTTGGACCCGCTCCTCAGTCGCATACTCAAGCCGATGGTCGACGGCAGCCCGAGCCCGAGGATACTCCGTTTCTTGTTCCCCAGGCCTTTTTCCTTCTCAGGCGTTGCAGAGCCAGCTTCGAAACTACTTGACGAGCCGTGGACGTGGACGCGCCGGAGTGTAGGCGTGGGCGTTTCCTCGTTCGTCTCCTCTTTCTTCTTCTTCTTCTTCTTCTTGACCTTGTGCGTCTCCTCTCCTCTCTCCTTCTTCAATTTTCTCGTCGTTCCCTCTTCTGCCTCTGCCTCTCCCTCAGTCTTACTCTTCCCCGCCTCTCCTTTTGTCTTCTTTTTCTTCTTCTTTTTCGTCGTGTCTCCCTCGTTTGCACCACCCTTCTTCTTTTCCCTCTCCATCAGCTGGCCATTCTCGTCAACGCCACCCCCGCCCCCGCTGCGCAACTGCGCCCAGCTCCCTATCCGAGCCAAGGACCGCATGGAGCGTATTGCGCGGAGGGCGATGGAACCTTGGTGCTGATTCTGATGTGGCGCTTGGCTCGGCTTGGGCGCGGGAGGATCGTCTGCCTGCGCGGGCCCTGCAAATAGACCGACAAGGGTGCGAGAACGCGCACGGGTGCGGGTTTGTGTTTGTGTTTGGGTTTGGGTTTGGGTTTGGGTCTTGGATTGCTGGGATTCACTTTGACTTTGGGATCGGGATCCAGATTGGGATTCGGATTCGGATTGTGGCGCGGTGCTCGAAAAAAGAAAGTTTGCACCGAGCGAGTTGAACCGGGTGCGCAGAGTCTCGGGCGCCTTGAACGGTTCGGGCGCTACAAACTCTTAGTCAGCAGGAAAATCAGCGATCGCACAAGAGACGCACTCATGGAACGTTGTCGCGCAGCACGCTTCTCTTTGGAATCAGCGCGGCCACGCGCGATGCTCCACCACTTGTTGTCGTCCTTGGGTTCGTTCTCCGCGCCCCACTGGACGTCGTCGAGAGCAGCCCTCCTCCTCTTTCTGACGACAACGACCTCGGCAATGTCGTCGTCGTCGATGCGCTTGGGGTCGACATAGACATCGAGGGGGACAGACTCTGGGGCGAGCCTGAGGCGTGACTTTTTTGGGACGAGGCGCCTGCGGGGGGAGACGGCGGGGGCGAGTGTGCTCGGGCCGGAGGCCGACGGGGTGGCGGAGACGAGGCGGATGGTTGGCGGCTGCTCCATTGTGGCGGCCTCTCCCTCCAGGGAGGAACACAAGAAAGTTCAACATGGTCACGCGCTTCTACCATCATACATGTACCACGTGACCGCGAGTAAAGGCGTGGGCTTGAGCACGTGAAACCAGTGGCAGCCACAACAGTGATTTATTCGGCTGAGCAAGTCGGACCCGACTACTCTACGTTCAGCGACCATGGAAAAAAGTAAAGAAAAATCACTGATGGCATATATCTCGGTCCTTACAATTCATCGACCGTTGGTCTCGGCATCCAGACTGTACATCTTGCAAGACAACATTAGTCACCTCCGTGCAAATGTGAACGAACAAAGAAAAGTTTCTTGACGTTTTCCATGTTGTCTCAAATTATGTATGTATGCTCATGGGGCAGCCGACGTACCGCCCGTGTTCCAGCATCAATTCGTTTGTCCCCCTTATAAAATGAGGACAGAGTTTGTGTTTTACATCGTTGCAAACTCATCGCAGCCAGATCCTCTCAGTATGCACTTCAAGAGCCTCTTTATCCTTGCCTCCAGCCTTGTGACCTTCGCCAGTGCAACTACTATCAGCGATATAGCTGCTCTTTTCGGCGAGGAAGCCGCTCAAGGAGTGAAACTTATGGAAGACGTTATCCGCGGCTCTGTTGGCACGACTTCTGCTAGTATCAAACCAACCGTGCATTGCACGAACACAGACAATGAGGTATGTATCATGTAACAATTCAGCCTTTTTATGATGCGTTCTCAGTACCTTGACACAGGATCTAGAGTTTCTCAAGACGATCGTTGATTTGGTATGTACCATATTTCCGTCTCTCGTTTCTGGCATTTTGACTTGTTATGAAGTTCAACTTAATCTACGAAGAACCGAGCGCTCGGACCTATTATTATTACGAAGAAATTGCCTCTCGTGAGCAGCTTGTACAATACAAGGGCGGATCTACACAATGCAGTGCCCTTCAAGACCTGTGGAAAACCTACATGGATGCTAAGCGGTACGTCATTCACGAATCCTGGACGGCTGTAGAAATTGAAAAAACCTTCCCAAATCCAGTCGCGATAGGACAATATAGTGTCGTTTTAATACATCAATCACGTAGTTTCGTACAGGCCCATTATGTATTTCTACCTCTGATTAATAATAAGACTCTTAAAGTACCATCTATCGGGATATTTGGGCTAGTGGGCACGAAGAAACATAAAAGTGAAATAAATAACAATAGACTTGAAGCTTCACGATGCAGAAAATTTTCGGATCTTGATGATTCTCATACCAATTGGGGCAAATCAACTTTCACCGTCGTGATTTGATGAGTCACTGGATGCAGGAAACACTGTTCTTTTGCAAAACAATCTGCAAACACAGTAAAAACAATCAAATTGATTTCAAGATCTTATTTGAATGTTTTTGTCAAACCATGAAAGAAATATTGTAGCCAATGAAAAGACCTTCCATTGGAAAGCACTGGGTGCAGGGAAGAATGCTCTTTTGCAAAACAATGTAAAAACAGAGTAAAAATAATCTAATTGATTTCAAAATTTTATTTGAATATTTTTGTTAAAACCATAGAAAAAATATTCTGATCTGATTGGTCAGTTCTGGAGTCACATGACAAGACTTATGTAATGATTGAGTCTTCTCGATTTGACCTTTCCTATGGAAGGTCTTTTCATTGGCTATGATATTTCTTTCATGGTTTTGACAAAAACATTCAAATAAGATCTTGAAATTAATTTGATTGTTTTTACTGTGTTTTCAGATTGTTTTGCAAAAGAACATTGGATAACAAAGGAGTTTATTCGGCCGAGAAAGTCGGACCCGACTACTCTACGTTCAGCGACCATGGAAAAAAAGTGAAGAAAAGTGACTGATGGCATATATCTCAGTCCATACAACCCATCAACCGTTGGTCTCGGCATCCAGACTGTACATCCTGCAAGACAACATTAGTCACCTCCGTGCAAATGTGAACGAACAAAGAAAAGTTTCTTGACGTTTTCCATGTTGTCTCAAATTATGTATGTATGCTCATGGGGCAGGCGACGTACCGCCCGTGTTCCAGCATCAATTCGCTTGTCCCCCCTATAAAAGGAGGACAGAGTTTGTCGTTTAAATCATTGCGAACTCATCGCAGCCACCATCCTCTCAGCATGCACTTCAAGGGCCTCTTCATTCTTGTCTCCAGCCTTGTCACCCTCGCCAGTGCGGGTCTTATCGGCGATACAACTGCTGGACTAGCTGTCATTGTGGACGGCGTTGTTGATGACACTGTTGGCGGTCGGTACTCGATCGATCGACCAATAAACCCATCAAGTCGCCCTTGCACAGAAGGAGACTATGGTGTATGTATCATCTAACAATCAAAACTTCTAGCGATGTGTTCTTAATACCTCGACACAGGATATGGTTCAACTCGCTCGCCTCTATCGTTTGGTAGTTCTATTTCATCTTTCCGTCTCTTTCGTGGAATTCTGACCTGTTATGTGGTTCAAGTATGATGAAGTTTATGAAGCTAAACCCGTTCGAAACCCATATTATTACTACGAAGAAATTTCCAGTCGTGAGGCACGTTTACATTACAATGGCGGACTCACAAAGTGCGAACCTCTTCAAAGCTTGTGGGAAGTTTACATGAAGTCTAAGCGGTACGTCTTTCACGAAATCTGGACGGCTGTAGAGATTGAAAAGACTTGCCCAAGTCGTGCTACGACAGCATAGTGTCGTTTTGATGCATAAATCATGTGGTTTTTTCTAGTACAGGCCCATGATGTATCTCTACCTCTGATTAACAAAAAGACTTGATTCATTAAAGTACCATCCAGTGAGGTTTCAGACAGATTCTTACAGTAGATAGCATAGCTACGTCGCTTCCCCGAATTCGGCGGCTGTTTGCCTTCTTCAAAGACTCTTGGCGAGATGCTGAATATCCAAGCGAAAGGAGAACAAGAAAGTCAACGCAAGAATTGGTTTCCCCACAATCCTGAGCTTATGGGGGAGTCGCAGGACTTGCTGGCTACATTCGAGGCTTGACTGCTGCTCTCAGAATGTTTTCTCTTCCAAATCATCGGGGATGGAGACACGTCAATGGATCTAGGATGAACCTGGCCTCCTATGCAAAGAATACGAATGTCAAAACAACAAAACGCGGGGCGAGGAAATGTCTTGAACTGATCATTGTGTCATCCTCTCTCAAGTGTGTTGGTAGAATCCAAACTGGTAACAGAAAGAGGAAAATACCGAGGAACTTCGAGCAGATTACCCCTTGACGCCTGCGAATCATCAAACACAGAATCCAGAGACGGCTTTTTCCATTTTCATCGAAGATAGAATCGTCCACCGTCGAAGACTGGGATCATCATCGAAAGGTGAATAAAACTCGTACGACGACCTGTTTGCTGCAAGATGCTCTTGCGGGGAAAAGGAGAAGCCGAGATCGCACCAAGGGACAAACAATGGTCACCCGCACCACTGTCAAGCACCGCATCAAACGTCTTGTCGCTGATACCCAAACAAACGAGCCGCATCGCCGAAAAGTCACTGTTCACTGAATCGATAGAGGACCTTTCCCAAATTGAGTGTACGCCACTGGCTCCATACATGACATAAGACAAAGCGACTGACAGCACGATTGACGAGTCGTTGCGTCGATGATGGGGACCAAAGCCTCGATTGAACAGACTCACAGAAGGATGGGTGGGTGACGCAAGTGACATGAGTGACATTAATGCACTTGGGGTCGACATAGACGTCGAGGGGGACAGACTCTGGTGTGACATTTCGGGAACGAGGCGCCTGCGGGGGCGAGTATGCTCGGGCCGGACGTGGCGGAGAGGAGGGGTTGACGGCTGCTCCATTGTGCTCTAAGGTTCAACATGGTCACGCGCTTCCACCATCATACATGTCACACGTGACCATGCTGAGCTTGAGCACGTGAGACGCATATAACTTTTCGATCAAGTGACGTTCAGTGAAAAGATGGTTTACTCGGCTGAGCAAGTTGGCGACTCCTTTACGTTTCGGTCCACACCATCCATCAATTATTTATCGCGGCATCTAGGCTGTACATCCTGCAAGACAACACTCGTCACCTCCGTGAAAATGTGGACACATAATGAAAAATTCATATGTTGTTTCAAATTATGCATGTATGGTCGTGGTGCCGATGTACCGCCTGTGCTATAGCCGTGCATCAATTCTGCTTGTGCCCCTTATAAAAGGACTGAATCATTGCGAATTCATCGCGGCCAGATCCTCTCAGCATGTACTTCAAGAGCCTCTTCATCTTTGCCTGCAGCCTTGTCACCCTCGCCAGTGCGGGTGTTATCGCCGATACAACTGCTAAAGTAGCTGAGATTGTGGACGGCACTGTTACCGACACTCTTGGCAGTACTATTATGACTTCCGCTAATATAAAACAGACCGATAAACCGATGGAAAGCGTAGATGTTGACTCTTGCACAGAAAGATAATATGTTGTATGTATCATGTAACAATTCAAACTTCTTATGTGTTCTTAATACCTCAACACAGGAAGAAGGGAAGCTTATGGGCATCATTCGTTTTGTAGCTCTATTTCATATTTTTGTCTTTTTGGTGGCATTCTGACCTATTTAAGTAAAACATAGTCTACGAAGATCTGAGCGCTCGACACCAGTATGTTTACGACAGAATTGCCACTCGTGAGGAACGTTTATGTTACAATGGCACACCTACAAAATGTAAATCCCTTCAACGCATGTGGGAAACTTACACGTATGTTAAGCGGTGCATCATTCACGAAATTTGATCGGCTTTAGAAATTGAAAAGACTTTATCAAATCCAGTCAAAATATGACAATATAGTGTTATTTTAATGCAACAATCATGTGGTTTAGTACAAGCTCATGATGTATGAGCTATGATCTATGCCTTTGGTATGGGCCATAGCTTTGCTTAGATCTGGCTCAACCTTGCTTCACTTGGTTAAAGCCTTGCATTTACTATTTAATGCTTAAATCTAGCTTCAATCTTGCTTCTCAATTAAGGCCTTGTCTTTCAAACCTCAATGCTTAAATTTAGCTTCAACTTTGCTTTGCTCAGTGAAAGCCTTGTTTTTCAAAATGCAATATTGAGATTCAGCCTCAATCTCACTTCACTCAGTTAAGGCCTTGTTAATCAAAATTTAATGCTCAGATCCAGCTTTAACCTTGCTTCACTCAGTTAAAGTCATGTTTTTCACAATTTCATATTTAGATCCAGCCTCAACCTTATTTGACTTAATTAAGGCCTTAGGCAGTCCCATCAATTAACTGTTATAGGATATATCACATAATATATCACACAGTACATCACATATCCCATGATATGTCACCATATTCCATCACATATCATGCAAATATCATATTCATATTCATGTGTCACACTGTTTGTCACACATTGAGTTACACATCACAGATTAATCATACATCACAGTCACATCACACTTTTAGCTACAGTATATCACACAGTACACCACATGTCACATGTTACACAGATGTCACATAATATGTCATGTTGTTATATTATATATTAGTTACATGTTACCATCACATCACACTTTATTTTACACTTATTTGTCAGCTTTAGTCAGAGATTATAAATTTTAGTCAGCACATCAAATTCTCAGGAGTTGTCATATATATTATAAATGAGCTATGACCCATACCAAAGGCATGGGCCATAGCTTTGCTTAAATCTGGCTCAACCTCACTTTGCTTGGTTTAAGCCTTGTATTTACCATTCAATGCTTAGATCCAGCCTCAACTTCACTTTGCTCACTTAAGGCCTTGTTTTTCAATATGCAATGCTTACATCCAGCCTCAACTTTGCTTTGCTCAGTTAAGGCCTTGTTTTGCACAACTTAATTTCACTTTATTTAAATATAGTTTTGTATATATATAATGATTTATAATTACAATTTCAAATGATATATAATAGTATATAGCTAGAAATAATAGAAGTTAGTTAAAGAATTCTTTTGTTAAAGTTATACATACATTTGAAAAGCATTTTATATCAGTATAATATAGGTAATAGTCAAGTTATATGCTAAAATTATAAACATTAGTTATAAGAAGTAATATCATTAAAAGTTACACTTACATTTGTAAATCATTGAGAATTTCTTGATAAACAATATTTGCAGTCCTTTTTAATGTATTCTTTAGTGATACAATTACCTTAATTCAATCTCCTGAAATGCATTAAAAGAGTGCAATATAAAGTTGACCATGTGTAAAAATTGGTCTTTGCAAATCCAATCCAACATATTTGACTAATTGTCATTATAACTTATTAATAGTTATAGCAAAGGCTAAACTGTCATGACCCCCCTCCAGAGTCTCCTGAGACAGCCTTGGAACCCCATCCAGGACTCTCTTTTGTCAACCTCACAACATGCCCTGTCCCTACAGCTGCCGACACTGCCATCACATGCATCACAACCACCATCAGCCAACACCCTCCAGGAACTCTGCATTATGGACCCCAGGATCAACCACCATCAACAATTGAATCATGTGACCCGCTTCCAGCCATCATGCATCACAGTTCCCTCCATGCCAATTGATTGCGTGATCCAAGTATACAGTCTCTGCCCATTACTCAATGCCTCCCAGAAACCATCCCAGACACCCTGGAACCCTGAGACCCAACCCCGTAGTACTTATAGCATAGTTCCCTATTGTATTTGCTAGTCTTAATATTAACTTGAATTGTTGCATGCTTTCTTGCTTGACTGATATGCACTGACTGGTATGCTTTGACTGGCATGCCAGAATAATTGCATGCTCTAAGTTTGGTATGCATTTCATGACTTATAATTTGCTAACTGGGTCTCGTCTTAGAACCTCTGGTTCTGACTCGACCCTCTCCAACCTTCAGCCTCTACAAAAACACTTAAAGCCCTGGGTCAAGTTCCATTCCCCAGGACCACCCCCTATTCATGTTTTGAACTCCAGAGCTCTAGCCCTGGAGCTCCAGACACCCAGGTATTTGTAGATCAAGTCTGCCTTGTAAGGGCATTGCTTTCCCAGAAAGCTCCTGATTCAGCAGAACCTGACATAATATCAAGACTTCCTCCTTACACTGTTTTTGATGGCTATATATACTCATACCTACTACCCCACGGGCTACCAGACTGACTCTTATGGGTGTCCAGTCTCCAACCTCCCCAACCACTACTCTGCACAAACCCCCCACTCTGCCTACCCACTCCTTCCATATAAACCCCAGTATCTCCACTAATACTGGGCCCCTGACCCATTCCTCTATAATCTGGGGCCTTCCATTAGCTGGGCCCCTCTGCCCAACCTAGCCATGGCACAACCCATTGAGATCCCTTTGTATTAGAGCATCCCTAGGGGCCTATCAAAGACTCCACCAGTTCCCAGCGAACCTTGCCCAGTACCCCCCAGTGAAGGCCCCTTTGCACCCACCACCTATTATAGTTATCAGCACCTAGCCTCCCAACTCTGAGGACCTCCAAACTATAACTACCCTCCTCAACACTACCCAACTGCTGCCCCACTCGCTAGGACCCCTCCCTCATCCATAGGACAATGATGCTTTGAGAAGTATGAATGGCAATATAACAAAGTACTATGCTCACTCAGGATCTCGCTGGAGGACTTCATGCAGCAGGTAAGGGCACTACTCATGGATTTTGGACACAATGACTTCATAGGC
>QLON01000754.1:0-67858 GCA_003313675.1 Termitomyces heimii
TTACGGTGTTTGTTCCATTTCCTTGTCAAAAATGACGTAAGTATTTGTTCGCTGTTGCCTGTTTGAAATGTTGAAGTCGGCAATCTAGAAGCAACGCTACAATGCAATCTTGAGCGGATCTTCCCAGTAAGTAGCGAAACCAGAATCTCTGACATACAGTCGCTAATAGACTATAATAAAGTACAAAGTACTCAGAGTGCGTTAAAGTCACGTCTGAGATGTATTCACCTATAATAAAGTACAAAGTACTAGGTGTTTTGTAAGTACAGTGTATAGTCTTAATGTAAGTAAGTAAGCTCACCTCAGAGTGCGTTAAAGTCACGTCTGAGGTGGGCACTACGTAGAAGATAAAATATATATATGAAAGAGTACCGCATAACCGGGTGCATACGGAGACACCCAGGGTCGCGGCAACAAGATCAAAAAGGAACAATAACGCATGTATAAAAAAGGTAATAAGAAAAACATACGACAATGGTGCATGTCGGGATTGAGACCCGGCTTGGCAGACTAGTCGCCAGGCGACACTCCAACACTCCCCCTCAAGCCAGTCAAAGACCGAACTCGGTGGCAAAATGCTTGACTTTTGCAGAGGGAAGCGGTTTTGTGAGGGCATTGGCAATCATGTCATCAGTGGGACAGTAGATGAGTTTAATATGACCGTCGTTGATAGCGTAACGGATAAAATGATAATGGATGTCGATGTGCTTAGTGCGGGCATGGTATTGATGATCCTTGGCGAGTGCGATGGCGGACTGATTGTCACCAAAGAGAATGGTGGGGTCGTCAATACTGTCAAAGACTTCCTTGAGTAGAGACCAGATCCAGAGTGCCTCTTTTGTGGCGTGGGTCATGCCGATATATTCACTTTCCGTGGTAGACAGAGATACAAGTTCTTGTCGCTTGCAACTCCAGGAGATTGCGCCACCATTTAGAATGAAAGCATACCCATTGACAGCATGACGATCCTCAGCCATGCTCCCATCTGCATCCGAATACCCAACCAGCTCCTTTTTCTCCTTGCCTCCGTACTCCAACCACAATTCCCTTGTCCCCTTCAAGTATCGGAAGACACGTTTTACAGCTTCCCAGTGAGGCATACCTGGGTTCTTGGTGAAGCGAGATAGTGTAGTCACTGCAAACGCGATGTCTGGACGGGTGCCAAGACAAGCCCACATCAAGGATCCCACTGCTTCATGATATGGGACATCATGCATTTGTGCAAATTCGGCTGTGGTGGCAGGTGACTGAGAACTGGAGAGTCAAGTTTGAGTGTCCATTGGGATGGAGAGGGGTTTCATATCCTCCAGACCATAGCGACGAAGGGTGGAATCAATGTATGAGTGCTGGGAGAGGGAAATGGTGTGACGGTGGCAGTCACGCTTGATCTCAATGCCGAGCAGCCAGTGGATTTCTCCCAAATCAGTGATCTCAACGTGCTGTACCATGCCACGTTTCACTTCCTCAATGGTCAAGAGGTTTGTTGCCACAATGGTGCAGTCGTCGACATGAACCACAATGATTGTGAGTGAGGTATTATCGCGTCGAATGAAGACGGCCTGATTGACGTCACACTGTTTAAAGCCTAGCCCGGCAAGGATGTTCACCAGGTGTTGATACCATCGTCGACCGCTTTGCTTCAGGCCATAGAGGGTTTTTTTGAGGCGACAGACTTTGTTGGCTGAGTGGGGTGCATGGTATCTAGGTGGTTGGCGCATGAAGACAACTTCATTTGACTCGAGTTTCCCATTTAGGAATGCACTTTTTATGTCGATCTGGTGAATCTCCATGTCAAAAGCAGCAGCCATTGCCAGTATAGCATGGATGGATGCGAGTTTAGCAACGGGGGCAAAGGTATCGAAGTAGTCGACACCAGGAACTTGTGAGTAGCCTTGCGCCACAAGACGAGCCTTGTACTTGATGACATTACCAGCTGCATCTTTCTTCACCTTGAAGACCCATTTTGAGCCAATGATGTTGATGTTGCTAGGTCTGTCCACTAGCTCCCATGTCCCAGCCTTCTGTAATGACTTTAATTTGTCTTCAATTGCCTTTTCCCACAGCTTCCAGTCTGGTCTCCTTTTTGCCTCTGCAACTGACCTTGGTTCCAGTCCTTCAGCATCTGCAATCTCCGCGGCAAGGGCATACTCCTCAAGAAACGAGCCGTCTTCAACAAGCATCATCCAGTCTGCCTGTCCTTCTCCCATGAGTTCTGATGCTAACTCCCCCTCAACAGCGGGCTTGGGGAGCTGAATTCCCCTTGCAACAATGGGATCAGAGGGGCGGTTTGAGGTCTTGCCTTGACCACTAATAAGGTCTAGAACATGACGACTTGGCTGGACAATGCGAGTTGATTGCCGGGTTTCTTGGACTGATTTTTCAGTGTCATGGGTTTCGATTTTTGAGGGTTGCAGTGGTGTGCTGGATTGGGTAGTGGTGTTTGAGGGTAGAACTGGACATTCCTCGACAAGCTCCTAGTCCTCCACCTCAAGGCGTTCAGTAGGGCTGGTCTTGTTGAAATAGACATTGCGCTCAATGGTGACAGACTTGCCATTAGGCCAGTAAATGCGAACTCCATTGCTGGCTTCGTCAACACCAAGCCATCGTCCCTCTCAAACACGTCCCCCCAGCTTTGTTCCCTTTTCAACTCAGACCCAAACCTTCTCACCAAACTCACGGACACCCACCAAGCTCGGCTTCCTGCCCGTCGCTGCCTTATAGGGAGTCATCCCATCTGGCAATGCTTTTATTGATGTCCGATTGTATAGCCACACAGCATGATGGGCAGCCTCACCCCACAGGTTCCTTGGAAGGCCACTGCTGTGCAGAAGAGCACGGACTTTCTCGAGGACAGAGCGATTGAAATGCTCCGCAACGCCATTGTGCTGAGGAGTGTCATGGACGGTGAGCTTCTGCCTGATCCCCTTCTCATTTAGGAATGTAACAAATTCCGTTCCAGTGTACTCTCCACCACAATCAGAGTGCAGAGTTTTGATTTTAGCACCGTGCTGTGTGTTAACATGGGCATGGAACGTTTTGAAGGCGTCACAGGCATCACTCTTTTGGCAAAGGAAGCTCAGATGGCTGAGGTGAGTCTTATCATCAATGAAGCTGACATAGTATCGGTGACCAGTAATTGTTGGAACAGGGGCAGGTCCCCAGATGTCACTGTGGATCTCTTCTGCAAACTCGCTTGCTCGTCCACCATGGCAGACCTTGGCAACAGCCTTTTGAGTTGACTTTGCATAGATACATGATTCACAGAAGAAGTCCTTGCCAGCAGAGGGGTCAAGACGGATGCCGGTGATGAAGCCTTTCTCAACAAGCCTCTGGGCAACCTCAGGTGAGATGTGCCCCATCCGGTGGTGGAATTGTTCAAGGCTGATGACCTCATCTGCAGCCGAGGCTTCGCCAGGGTGATGGTGCAGATGATACAGTCCGCCATCATCCTTCAAAACTTCACCAACTGTCACACTGTCCTTCCCCCTGATTACGCACTTCCCCTGACCAAAGGTAACCTCAAATCCTGCATCGTCAAGTTGACCAACAGAGACGAGCATGTACCCAACCTCTGGGGAGTAAAAAACTTCTGTCAGGTGGAGATTGGAGGTAGTTGCACCCTGAGGCACATCAATGACGAGCTCTCCCTTCGCTGTAGCACAGAAAGGTTTCTTGTTTGCGGCACAGAAAGGCTTTGGGTCAATGGGAGTGAGCTTTGTGAAGTCATCACGGTAAGGGGAAATATGGGAAGTGCACCCAGAGTCGAATAACTCAGTGCGAGTAGGGTTCAGCGGATCCTGGCCCGTGACTTCAAGCACATCGGGGACTAGCTCCCCCCCCGCTTGGCATGCCATTCAGGAACATTGAGCCCAGACCAGCTGTAGTATGGCTCCAGTCCTCATTAACTCTGGCAAACGTCACCTCCTCCTGATTAAAATCGGAGAACCAGTCGTTATCCACCACAACATCATCAGCATAACCCCTACCAGACTCATTGGTGCCCGAGATGTCAGAGGCGGCCTCACTGTGGGAATCAGGCAAGAAACCAAGGTCAGATTCCTCCTCAACAGCAAATGCAAACTTGTCCTCACTAGACAAAGCTTCAACAGCATTTACAGAGCCGCTTGGTTTTGGCTTCCCACCTCCAGAGTCCTTCTTCCTACTTTTGCACTCATTTCGCTTGTGGCCAGTCCCCCCACACTTCCAGCAGGTAGGCCCTTTCTTTGAGCCTTTTTCTGCACCAGAAGTAACCGCAATTGCTTCATTCTTCTCAGACTTCACAGCCATCTTGGCAGCAGCTCGGCGTTCTCGCTGCACATGCTGTTGATCGTACTCCTCCGAGATGACTATGATTAGCGTGTCAAGATTGATGTCAGAGGAACCCGATGTCGAGGCAGCATGGGGTTTGAAGGAGCCAAGAAGCTTGGTAGCTGTGAGAAGAGAGTTGGCATAGGTAGCCAGGGACGGGGGAAGGGACCCAATAATAGTCGAATGGTAATCCTTGTCATCTATGTCAACACCCACTGATGCAAGTTCCTCCTTCTTTACACGCAGGCTGTCAAGGAAGGCATGAACGTCGCCCTTGTCAGGGCACTTCATTCCTAGGAATTCAGTTCGGAGCTGGGTCTGGGCAAATGCACCCTTCTGGGTGTACTCCTTGGTGAGTGCATCCCAGGCCTCCGTGATGGTCTTATAACGACAAAGTTTCATGACAGCTGAGTCAGGAATCTTTTGGAGAAGGAGGTTGTATGCAGACGATTCCGCCTTGTCCCAGTCCACAACAGTGCCGGCCTTATCCCCTGGAGATGGAGAAGGGTGGGGTTCTGACCCATCAAAGTGAGGCCACTTTCCTTTGGATTTGACAGCCGCAGAGAAGCGTATTTCAAAGATACCCCAGTTGACGCCATCAGACGTTAGCCTCGGGACATCAGGCGGGAGAGAGTCAGTGGTAACAGCAGTGATTGACATAGTAGGATCGCATCGTGTTGCAGCTCGCAGGGTAGATGGAAAGCGGGGCCCATAACCTAATAGACTATAATAAAGTACAAAGTACTCAGAGTGCGTTAAAGTCACGTCTAAGATGTATTCACCTATAATAAAGTACAAAGTACTAGGTGTTTTGTAAGTACAGTGTATAGTCTTAATGTAAGTAAGTAAGCTCACCTCAGAGTGCGTTAGAGTCACGTCTGAGGTGGGCACTACGTAGAAGATAAAATATATATATGAAAGAGTACCGCGAAAAAGGTAATAAGAAAAACATACGACAATGGTGCATGTCGGGATTGAGACCCGGCTTGGCAGACTAGTCGCCAGGCGACACTCCAACAACATATGTATTGAGTCGTCAACGCGCAGGTACTCGGGAGTAGTTGGTAATCAAAGAATACTCCGAAAGGACCGCGATTTGGTCATGGTCGCTACAATAATATATTTTGAAAAAATCCTCGATGTCACCAACTAGCCTCCATTTAATCAATGCCGCATATCCATCTCCTGTACGCCTCTATCTGTAGACAGAAAACTGCAGACACCATGTCAATAGTTAAGGCGGTCCTTGCCAATATAGAGACGCCTCCATTCCAACATCATGTCATAGTGTTTGCTGATTTTCACTTCAATGTGACCACTAATGTTTCGCCCTTTGATGTATTCCTTCATCTCGGGCATGGAAATTTTTTGTACATTCAACACCAATGTGCGCAAATGAGGAGTGGTGGAAAGAGTAGTTTCAATGTCTTGAACCCAAGGTCCAGGGTAATCAAACGACTCACAGCTCAAATCAAGTAAAACTGTATGCAATGAAGGGGTCCATTCCAGGGACGGAACGTGTATGTGGCGAGGTGCAAAGTGCAATCCTAGGAATAATAGGTTGGGTAAGACGATCCCAGACTGACCCATCTCGTCAGCTATATGTCTCTTTATGATGAGGGATGTCAATGTGTGGGCTGTTGGGGCAAGTATTGCCGCATAACCGCCCTCGTCTAGCAATAGAGCCAGGTGTCGAATAGCGGCGCATTTGAATAGCACGATGGCGACGATGTGCATGGGTACATTCCTTCTGATGCCAAGGTTCCGGACATTCGCTGTGAAAAACACTGATGGACGTGATAGCAGAGTTGGGAAGAAGCTTTTAGCGCATACAATATCCGGGATCCCTTCAAAAGCCTGAGGAACTAAGAACAGGCTCTCGTACATGACAGATTCCACGTATGGTTGGATACGCTTGCACAAGACCGATAGGTTCACCGCATCGCTAGGGAATATACGTGCCGCCCATTTGAAAATGATATGTTCTATTTCCAGGGAGAAATTGAAATTCATCACTTGAACTGGTGGTGGGAAAATGACCTTTGACCTGTTTACCATTCAATTAAGACCGTTATCAATCTCCAATAACTTTAACAGCACGAACCTAGAAAGTTTCTTAGTCATACTGATAAGAACCGCGCTTTTTTTTGAAACGAGGGAAGTTGAAATTGTTGGTTATTATATAGTGATATATCCGAAGAAAATCATCGGGCGCGGCCGTGCCGGTGGTCGCTCACTACTGTCCAGTGTCTCTCCGCACCTTCAACATAAGAAGTATGAACAATTCGTACAATCACGTAGAATTCTCGTCCAGATTTGATTTTACACTAGTAACCCTCTTTCAACATATATATGACCATGGTGCATTTGTCGTCGAGACCATCATCACTCTAATTCAGTCTGTCTTCCGCTAAACATAAATTAACTACAGAAGTGCTTTAAGCGTAACCTATGTAAAGATATGTAAAGATCCGATCATGTTCTCGCCTAGGCGTTCTGTAGCCTCTCCTTGTTTTTTTTTGGCGTCTTTGAACTTTTCTCAGGCGTCGAGGGTGTACTGTCCTTCCGGGGTGTCGATGGAGTATTCATCTTGTCCTTGGGTAATTTATTCACAGTGTATCCCCTGAGAAGTTCATTGAATTCGTTAGCGTAACCTTTGGCATCTTCGTGAACCTCGTAAGCCTCCATTTTCTCACGGAGTGCTGATTTCCTAGCTACTGCATCGGCCTTGTCTTTGCCTAGGTCAACTTGATACCATTCTAAGCCTTACAGTATAAGATGAGACATGCGGAAATGATCAGATATCGAGATATATACCTGCTCCATCATCATTCTGGACTTGCACAACCGTCTCGTCTTGAGCAAGCTGTACCAGAGTCGCTTTCTCCATCAGCTTGCCGGCGCCTTTCTTCCTTGAAGCCTTGTAGTGGAAGTCGAAGATTGGATTGTGAGTAGTGTAATCCTTCAGTCGTCCAATTTTGGCACCATCACCGAACTTCACGTAAACGCAAAAGCTTTTTGTATCTGGATCCTGCACAAAGAGTATGTCAGAAAACTATGTTTTGGGGAACAAGACTTACAAATATCACCATGTTTTTCGCGGGAGTCATGATCGAATACGAGCCAGGCTTTATTCGGCGTTCTAAATGGCTAAAAAATCAAGGAGAGCATGAGCATAATTCAATGTCTTGTCAACTGATACGTACTTTATGACCGAGGAATTTGAGCCAATTGGACGTGCATACCCAGAGAATGCCTGGACTAAGAGGGCGAGCAGGAAGATTGAAGGGGATAACATGGTGAATAATTCGATGAGAGATGAATGCTAATCAACAGCGCGAGAGACGTCAATGGGGCCAGCCCTAGGAGATATCATGCGAAAGACCACGTTATATTTAAGCTAGCTGACAAAGGGATCCACAATAGAAACCCAGCCGGTCATCAAAGATGGTAATGGATGGAATTGGACCTACTTTTTGTAGAGGCGACCATTAAATGATGCGAGATGTCCCGCGTGATAAGCAACACATTATAGTTGAACAGGGAATGGAAGTGATACTTGTGTTGCCTGTAAACGTGACATTCGGTCAAAGTTGGAAATGTTGTGACGCAGGGCTGATGTCCATCCAGATCATCTGCTGAAGATGAGATATTGTTCTACTGATGATATGAAAAATCAGACTTCATATTGACAGTGAGCTTGAAACTAGTGACTGCTCCATTGATACCAAGTGAGAATTCCTCCAATACCACACTTCTGCAATCCGGAAACTGCCATTGTTACTGTTTGAGTTGGACGCGGATTTCCAGGCATAGCCAATCAAAGGGACGCAGCCATAGACAGATGTACAATGGGTCCAAGCCATCGAAAGCCTACTTTCGCAGGTGAGTATCTGCGCATAGCCTTGGCATTCAATCTCCAATCTCCGAGCGTAGTTAGCAATGGAGTTCGAATAGAGTAGAAAACATGTTTAATGACAACTATTCTGGATTTTGAGAATCATACAACCTTGATACTTTGATTAGTGATGTGTAACCCAACTTATGTGCCATTTTCAGGTCTTCCAACACAAAAGTCCTGACCATAACCTGCCAGTGAGCGTAAGGTCGCTGATAGAAGCCATGTGGTGTCAAGTAGATATTTCAAGCGGAGGAATCACTACTTGGTGTACATCGGCGCACATCTAATTAATCATTAGTCCTGGCATTCAAATTGCCAAGCTCCGCCAAAGTCCAGGAGTCCCCGTTCCAGAGACTGGGTTTTCCTGGGCCATGCTGAGGAGACGTCGGGAAATAAGCAAGGACGAAATCATGAAAACATTCAACCATCATGAATGTATTGGGGGCTCCGAGATCGAGTGAGGAAGCCATGTGACAGGATGTACGGCTAATCATTAACCGGATTCTGATCGAACAGGCACATATCACACTTACTTTGTTTCACTGCTAACTCTCATTACACCACGTCCATTGTCACACAGAGGACAATGGACAGTAGATACTTATATATTCCCTCGATATGTACAAACACCCTCAGTTGTTTTTAACACGGACTGAGGGTGAGTTCTCTTACATATACTTACACAACAATGAACTAACTGTACCCTAGACAATCACTTACGAATATCTGTGTTCTATAGGTACAGAATAGAGTCGTTTATATAACATGGACTGAGGACAATTCCTTACAAATATCTGTGTTATGTAGGCTCGGATTCCAACAATGGACATGAATTTCCTCTGGGTTGAACCACGCAGATCCAGCCACATCTCCATCCCAACTGAAAAAGCAAGTCCCGACAATCCTCCTGTTACCAGTGTTGAATATGCAGTACAGGAATTACATGAAGCAGCAGCAGGAGTTCAGGCAGCTAGAGCTGAAAAACAACCAAGATGCTGTTATAGTACAAATAGAAGCCTTGCTGCCAGATGTACCTCCCATCTCTGACCTAGCAAATGTAGCTGTGATGGAAGAAATTGAACACCTATTTGTTGGTAACGGCCGGTGAGGTCATGCGAAATGTGATAGATGTGATACACGAACAATGGTCATTGAGCCACCGAGCTGGCCACCACCACACTGCTTTGTCCGCATGCATACATATAACTCGAATATCTATCATCACTACTGGCTGCCAATACTTTTTCTTCAGAAAATAGAGAAAAAGAAATGTGTCATGTCATTTCTTGTGCACCTGTTTCCAAGGGGAAAAGGCATGAGACAATGGAAAATGCCTTCTTCCCTTGACAATATATGCACAAGAAATGGCAAGACACATTTCTTTTTTCCTATTTCCCAAGGAGAAAGTATCAGCTGTCAGCAGTGCATAGAGTACCCTCAGTTTGACTTACACGCAACTGAGGGTACGTTACAATATGTTTCGTCTACACACACCATACTCACTCGTACCTATATTCAACTTACGTGTATTTGATCTAGGTACTTACAATACAGTTTGACTTACACGCAACTGAGGATTAAACTTACGTGTATTTGATCTAGGTGTGAATCACCTATCGGATTGTCTGTACCAGTTCCAACACTATTAGGCCTTGCAGAATCACCCGGTAAACCAATTTCAATTGACCTCAATGACAAACCTTGGTCTTGGAAGGAAGTGTTGGTCTTGTCTGATACAAAACAATAGGAAGATGCATTCAGTCAATATATTATTATTGAATTGAGGTTAATTACTTACCCATCTATCAGAGTGACAGTTCGGTTTTAACAAGCTCGGCATTGGTGTTCATATACATGAAATAGGGGCACGCAATGAGGGCTTCTCCGATGAGCGTAGTTTTAAATGTACGAATACCGTCTCTCCACTCTAGAGGGATGTTTCCTGAGTCCACCGTTGGTTGACTTGAAAAAACGACTCAAACATGCTGGCTGACCCTTTCAGTCGTAATACTAGACCTTCTTCAACTTCTGTTTTTGGACAACGCAATCATGTACTTTGACTTCAAGATCACCTTGACACGTGGTGAGAGACGATTATTTCATTTAAACCTCCGTCCCTCCTATCCATTCTATCAAGTCCGACAAGAGTAAACAAAGATGATTCGAAGCACAGATATATCCAAATGTGAAAAGGCTACAAGATACAACAAGATCGTATACATACAATTGCGAGGCAGGCCAAGATGTTTTTATCGTACATGGATGGTATCACAATGCGAAGTAACAAGGATAAAAAAGGTGTCAGGTGGCAAAGGTTATGTCAGTATGGTGTGTGACCAAGAATCCAGGGTTAAGAAAAAGATATTAAAGATACAAGAAAGATGGGTTGACGGTTCGAATTTCCACTCAGACGAAGAGCGAGGTGTCGAGGCCATGCGAAAAATCGATGACAACTATCTTATGGTCATGAGACGTACTAAGTTACTGTCAGCATGCAGCGACTTGTAAGTCAATTATAAACACATGCCTGACAATTCGAGCAACATCGAACTTCACATCAAAAATGTGGCTCGTGTGCGTGTTAGCAAACTCTCGCACGAGTTTACCTACAAAAATGTTACCCTCGTTCGACGAGATGGAAAACAATGAAGGACAAACTCACCAGTTGCGAAGTCCCATACCTTGACGGTCTTATCGTAGCTGGCGCTCACGAGCCTGCCGCACCTAGGATCGAAGGCCACCGCCCGAACAAGAGCCTCGTGGCCAAGTAAAGTCCGCACACACTCTCCGGTCTCTGTACTCCAGACTTTGATCTTGCAATCAGTCGAACCAGACACGATGAGACCATCCTGAAATTATGATCAGAGGTGGTCGCGGAAGAATCAGTGTCATGATAAAAGTTACCTTGAACTCGATGCAGGCGAGACCACGATCGTGTCCCTCGAAAGTCCGAATCCGCTCCCCGCTAGCGATATCCCAAAGGATCATCTTTCCGTCACCGCTGGCGCTGACCTTGTCAACCAAATAGTTGTTACTACGCATGTCTTATTTTACAGTGACATGACAACTCACAACACGGCCAGCCTGGAGCCCTACAGCGTTTACAGGCCCTTCATGTCCCCTGAGAACCCTTGCGAGCGTCAGAGTTTCCCTGTTCCACACCCGGATTCCAGCATCCTTGGAGCTGATCAAACAAACAAAAAAAGTCAGTACTTGCGCCACAGACCGTCAAGCATGAATCTCAACCGGCCCGGATTCAGGCACCGGATTTGTGGAAGTCAAGATCACACGACTTGAGCTTGTATAGCGTGGCACAAAGAAACTCATAACATTAAACTCACCAGCTCACAATCCAGTGGTCGTCAATCCGCAGATCAAGCACGCCACCGGTATGACCGCGGAGTATGGTGCGAAGCTCCCCATTAACCTCACGATCTTCATCGTCCCCGACGCGCGAGCCAGTCGACAGGTTCCAGACACAAACAGAGCAGTCCGAGCTGCCACTAACCATGAATCCCTGCTTACGGTCTATGCCTTCTGCGTCCTCCTCACCCCGATCCCAGTCAACGCTGAATTTGAGGCACAAGACACTACCAGTGTGCCCTTGAACGTCTCCTCCAAAAGCCGGAACGGAACCAAAATTCCCTAAAAGCCTCCCATTCTTTAAGCTCCAGACCTTAATCGTGCGGTCCCTGGATCCAGTGATAATTCGTTTAGAATCAAACTCAAGGCAATACACGCTATCGGTGTGCCCCATAATAGACAGGACTTGTGGTGCATACGTAATCGTCGCAGGTGCGTTGGGAAATGGTGGGAGCATCGCAGACGGGAGTAGGTGATAATTGTGCCGGAGCTGAGGTGCAAGCGGAGGTGGATACATAGGAGGTTCAGGCCCAGGCACAAAAGCAGTCCCGTTCCACCTCCGTTCGAGTTCAAGGCGAATACAGTATAGCTTCTGCCAATCAAGCTGCAGCGGTGCGCCACTGAAGTTTCTTTGTTCGTCTTGAATAGAAATGTTCCCCAGAGTAGAAATAGAGGGGCATGGAGTGATAGCGAACGTGTTTGAATTAGGATCTGAGGTAGAACGGGAGGACGGCGGAGGAGAAAGCCGCGGACGGAAAGCACTTGATTTTGGAGAAAAGAAACGCCGCGGACTCGATCGCAAAAATGGCGTCGACGGGGAGGAAGACAATGGGAATCCATCATCACTTGCAAAAAGTCTTTTTGCTCGACGTTTCCTTTTCGGCGCTACAGGCTGGTCAGTCGATGTGATTGGTTCTGGTGTTCTCCAGGATGTACTTTCAGTAAGTTTGGAGTTCACAATGGATCGGCGGCGGCGAGTGAGGTCTACATCCCAACAACTAAGAAAGAGAGCTCGCCAAACAGAGTTATCTGTCGCCAACGCACGCCACGTGCGTGAAACGGCACCGCAGATAAGTATGGTGGGTAGGGATGAAGGACCGGTACAAAGTTGCATAAAGACATACAACGCGAGCTCTTGAGGAAGGAGACCGATGATATCTGAGATGTGTATATTAGTGATATTTTGGGATCAAAAGACAGAAAAAGTAAGGAGAGTGGTGTCACAAGGAAAAAATAAGCAAGAAGTGAACGATGACGATGGTAAAAGCCATCCAGCGGCAGAAAGACGCATGAAAGACGCATGCCATACGGAAGCCACGAATAGTACAGAAGGGCGTTTAAACAGCGCCGTTACAGGACTGATGAGAGGATTACGGAACAACCCACAGGTCGGGATGGCGTGGGTCGTACTCGACTACAGTGTTGAATCGCAGAAAAGGACAGGAGGACGTACCTATGCCTGTCACTGCGCGCGATCCATAATAAGAGTCAATGAAAAAGCATGCTTCGTCGTCGATAGTGATCAACTCGCCCTCCTCGCCGTCGAGTGGTTCAGTCTCACGGTAGTCGGATGAGTCATCAAAGCACTTCGTCCGCGTCCTTTGAAATCCATAGCTGTAGGTATAAGAGTTATATGGTGACCGAGGGGGTGAAAGAACGTCCCAGATGCGGGGTAAGATGTTCTTGAAAGGTGAGCGATTGGGCGTCAAACAGTTGGGATCGAATTGAACGAATGAAAAGGAAGAAGAGTCAACAGTCGGTGTCGGTGATGATGGACGTGTAATCGTGTGAGCGTATGGGACAGCGAGCGGGGCACCATCAACGAGCTCTGAATCTGGTAGATCTGACGTCGTGAGGAATGGTGAACCAAGAGGGGTGTTGAAGAGGTGAGAGAAACCTGGGTGGGAGGCGTTGCGACAGTGTCTGGTGCGAAAGGGAGATGGAGACGGCGTGGAGAGCACCGTCGACATCGTGGAGGACAATGTCCAAGGAGCTCTCGGTGGGTTTTGCAGCAACACCCACGTCACGGGGTCACCTCGTGGCAGAGATTCTTAAAACACGCTCCCACTCCGATTGCCTCTGGTAACCCGCCCTGGTCTCCGAGCCTCGGTCGCTGGATAATAAGCTCGTGGGCTTCATCTTTTGGTGTCAATGCACTGATGCCTGCTATGTCCGACTCAAGATCGGCTGGGAACTCTCTGCTTGGAAACGAGTTGGACGAATGGGCTTATCTCGCCTTCTGATCGCTGAGGTGCAGATTCTTCAGTGGCCCAGCTGAAATTAGGGGGTTATAAGTCTTCCTTGAGTACATCCGATACCGCTGATCGACCTAGCTGCCTTGATTCTTGATAATAATTAATTGCTGTTCTCACGGAATACTCCGTGTCTGAAATCATTCATCCTGGACTGACAGATTATTTGCTGAACATCTAGTTTAGATTCAGGTCATACGAAGCTCGCTTGACAGTTCAAATTTATTTCTGTTCCTTTCTAGCGGCACAAGGGCATGCAGTGAATGAACAAACCTTATCTGACAGATACTAAATAAGGTGCTGGCACTGACAACAGTTGTGAGACAAAAACTTTTGCAAATTGCGCATAGTCTTGTGTCCTTGACCGCAATCCGGATCGACCCAATAGTCACAACAATCACGAACAAGGGCAAGGAGACGAATGCCGTTGAAAGGTAAGCACAGTTTGTATCAATATCTTCGCTATGGCTAACTGTCATGAATGATCACAAGCAGACCACAATGGAACAATGCCCTGGTAAAAAGAATTGTACTTGTAAATAACATGGCTGAAGTGCTGAAAGCCTACCAACAATCTCATTCTTGTTCCATTCGGCAATTGTTGTGCCGACACTTATGGTCGTTCAACTATAATGTCCTCCACGTTGCCGTGGACTTCTTTTTGTTCTTTATGTCACGGTTTATAGCTCGCGATGGAGCCGTTTCCGGCATGTACCTTAGAATGTGGGAAACGTGTTTTTGCCGCCGTCAGAAGGGCTATGCTGTGCCGATACAAAACAGTGAATGGCGTGTCGTTCTGTCCATCAGCGTCGTTGCTTCGTATATCCTTAAGAAAGTTACGTCAAGTTAGGGTACGAATTTTTGTTATCTTCCTACTCAAGTATTTTGTGCCCCTCTGAAGATTCACTGGCAGCTGGACTATAACAGATCCCAATCAGCATGTTGTGTATAGCCTTACAGATGTCAACTTATGTCTTTGTATCCTGAAAATGTCCCAATGGATCTTACTCTGTTTTCTCACTGCATAAATTCGACGTATTGTATCCACGTCAGAGCGGAACAAGCATCTGTGAGAGTTTTTATTTTTGGATGATCCTCCTTTGACAATCTATGAAGTCCTACCTCCGCCGATTTCTGAGTCAGTTTCCCCCTGTTCAGGTCCTGGACGTCTTGAACAAAACGCTAATCCGATTCCACCTTACGGTAATGTCCAATTTTTAACAGGTCGCGCCTCGATGAGCTAAGAAATTTAACGGGTCAGAATGGAAGCGAAAGTGGTTAGTATGTTGATCCTACGAGATCGGTATCGTCGCTGTCTGCAACATTCAATTCAAATGTTCAAATGCGTCCCTGCTTCATCCATCCTTCGCAAGATGGTAAATCTGCCATTCTGCTACTGTCGCGGATTAGGAGGTGGCTAGACTTGATCTGTCCGACACGGACCTTATGCGCATGACCACCTTTGAGTATAAAAGAAGGTATTATTATCATTGGTAAAAGGTAGACCCGGTGATACCCAATCATTATTTTTGAGCCTTCCGCGCCACGCGTCAAGTGTTACACATGGGAACATGGCAACGCTCTCATTGTTTTTCGCGATCAGAACAGGTTCTGTTTGAAATTGAGATGAAGAATGTTGATCAATAATTCTCGCTCCTGATTAAGAAAAGGTGTTGAAGTGGTACATAATCCACGGCTCTTTACTGTGCTTCTTGCTTGCTTCTCCCCTCTGACCACCGAGAATCAAGCTCAGGACACAGGTATCTATGCAACACAGCACGACACATGCCCGTATAACGTACGTGACAAAAGAAAGTTCGATACTGCGGACTTTCCTCCCTTTGGATGTTTTACCACTTACGTTTTGGCGTCGCTTCACAGGGACTTTCATGTTGTTATCTGCAATCGGTCAATTGTATCAAGTCCTCGGATTGCTCTCTCGCCTGGGTCACAGTGCTCCGGTATAATCATTCATCAGACGCCTTACACTTCGGTTAAGAAAGTGTACAACGTCTTTACTGCTTCCAGATCAGTCTGGATCATCTGTTATATTTCGCT
Source organism: Termitomyces heimii (assembly GCA_003313675.1). NCBI lineage: Eukaryota > Fungi > Basidiomycota > Agaricomycetes > Agaricales > Lyophyllaceae > Termitomyces > Termitomyces heimii. Next base: position 15,883 of record QLON01000754.1, read on the forward strand.
CTGTATCTCTATACAGGAAGCTTCCATGCTTTTACAGGTTTAAGCTGTCAAGTAAATCGATCGATTTTTGGAAAGAAATGAGAGCAAGAGGTAGCTGGATTTAGCGACATACAGAATGTATGGGCCTGTGGCATTATTCCACTTCGCCGTTCTATTGAGGTCGCACAGACTCCGTTCTCCTCATTGTAATGGTTCAGTATTGGTGGTCTATTAGTCATCATATTTATGCCGCCATTCCTTCGGCTCGTCTATACATCGAGGAGATCAATATATCTACAGGGTCCTGGATTTCGATGTAGTTCCCTTCTCTACTGCGGCGTTTGATTGCGATGGAATTTTTTTCAACGTCCCCCGTCCTTATAAAATGCCCCAGTGCTAACGTTAATCCTCAGTAGTTTCCCAGCTCACCATGCCCTCAGCAATATCGTCTAGTAAGTTCATGATTCTCGAACCGTAGATTTGCTCTCATGTAATGCCAAGTCCCGTTAATGTACCAAGTCCTCTTCCAAAGGCAACTGCAAACCCTTCTCAGGCAGATTGAGAACCTCGAGGCACGCATCGAGGCTTTGGAACGTGCGAAAGAGACACGACTCCAGTAGGCCTATCACTTAGCTCTCGTGGTTTAACAAAATTTATCCTATAATTAGGAGAGCATCATCTGGCTCTTTCTTGTGCTCTCTGCCCGATCGATCGGTCGACTAGATTCCAGAATTTGCCCACGACCTTTCGAAAGCTTCATGATTCCTGAAAACCCCTGAGGACTTGACGGACCTAAGAATACCTTTGTATACTCTTACCATCTCTGCTTTCACTTGTACTTTCCATTCGTTGACACATTCACTTGTTCATACTACCCTATAGCACTTCCTGTGTAAGATATTTCGTCTATTATATCTCCACTCTGTCACCCATTTGAGTGCTATCAAAGCATGTGGATGCTGTGTAAAGAGGGTCTTAGGACAGCTTCGTGTGTCGTTTCGAGATTTCGAAGTTGGTTGGAAGATATGGACTCGTTGCTTCGAGGGATTCCACTTTAAGATCCACTTGCCAGGTTTTTTCGTTGCAATCAACTTTCTTCCTGGTACTTTCTGTACTGTAATTCCCTGCTCAGATATCCAGCCAATTTGATTATGTGCGCAAAAGGAACTCACCACCCAAAACTACTGGCGCAAACTACGCATCTTCTACGACACCTTTCCATCCACGATCCCTAAATTTGATGATGAATAATCGTTGTCTCCGTGTCTTGTGTTGTGATTGAGCTGAAGCCCTCTTGGGACCTCTGCATCACTGCTTCAGTTATTAGAGGAGTCGAGAGAGATACGATTGCGACACTGACTGAAAATTGAGGCTAAGAGTTCCCTTGGCCTGACGGTAGGCATTTTATATGTGGTGGAAAAATCCAGTCGGCTGAGACCTCGACTCTCCAAAACGTCCCAGGGTGAAGGAAGTCATATTTGTCTGAAAGTACTGTGTCCATTCAATGAGCGATGTCCAGGAAAGAAGTTCTCACATGGTTTTCGTGGTGGCCACAATAAGGCCCGGGTGAGAGGGATAGTAAGGCGTTGGGACTTGGGGATCATTTACTGATCAGTCGCTCGTAAAATGGCCATTAGTATAGGTGTTTGCCTCGTGGTGTGTTACGTGAATGGCAGATGAGGCACCAACGTTGCACCAACGACTGGCAGGAATTAGAAGGCGAGGACGGTACATTCCAAAGTAGAAAACAGGTGAGAAATCTAAGTTTAATTACCACACAAAGAACATGTGGTGGACAGGAGGCTGTTGCAAGGCAGTGCCAGATTTATTTCCCAATCGGTCAGCGTTCTTGTTCTTTCCAGATCTCATCTGTGTTGTAAGCTGCACGCATAGTAACGTATCGGGCCATACGGATTATACCTTTATCCCATACATGGGACAATATATATGTTGCCCAATTATTCTGGATTTGGTTGAGGGCCGCGTAACGATCAGGATATTATCACCATCCAGCTCGGAGTACTCGGACAAAGACTAGTAATTTGACGTCGTAAACCGAGATATGGCCTAGTCTTTGTTGAGTCCCCATTGGCGTTGCCACGCTTTGCCGGTTGACTACGCGGAGTTTGAATTTCAATCCACGATGAGTGGCGTCTTTCCAGCGATCAGTTGAAATTCCTTTCTCGCGTCTCGTGGGACGCCGCCTGCAGTGCTCTTGAAACTACGAAGAGCACCTGCAATGCAAGTGACCATTGAAGGCGCCAAAGAGTGGTACTATCAACGTTAATCTCGCTGCTGCTCGAGATCTCAAGGAGACTTTGGCAGTTTCATGGCTCACCCCTTTAAGGCCCAAAAAAGCTCTCAGTGACAGAACATGTAGAAAATTTCACCGACGCTGCAAGGGCCTTGAGAAGCGTCTGTTCTTCCTGCGTGGGAAAACCACGCAGCTGTTTGGCCCAGCGGGTATGCAATAAGAAGATTGTGGCATCAATTAATCACGCCGGTCCATCCCATAATATTCTTCTACTGTATCGTATGGTCAGTAGTCCTAATGCATGCAAGTGTTTTATGTTGGGACACCATGATGTGACGACGTGATATGGTAATACCAGAGACTGCTTTGTCTATAGAACACATATAACCAGGACACACGGACACGAGTACCCTCAGTTGTGTCTGCACATTACTGAGCGTACGTTAACTACTACTACTACTTCACACGGACTCATACTTACATGACCTGTACCTAGACTTACGCTCATCGTGTAATATTCTAGGTGTGAACGACGGTTCACATACTATCACTCTGCTTCGGTTCTAACATTTTATATATCGTATCATTAAATTCGCTATAGTAATGCTATACATAATAACATGCCTTAGAGGATAGCATACTTTTTGGGCTTCAATCACTTAACGTCCGCTCAAGGATCTGTCCAAATGTAGTAATGGACGGAGGTGACTATGATGGCCCGGAATCTACTTGCCTACATGCAAAGTAGGCAGCTCTAACATTGGTCAAAGCCAAGGTAAAGATGTGACTGTGTGCAAGGTTGTGTTTCCTGGTAATGGTGATATGTCAGTGTTGAGTAAAACGACTTGCCCGAGTACTAGAGATATGTCATTATTCTTTTTCTTTGTTTATTGATTCTTTTTCTTTACGGATACCCTGTCGCCACCCATATCTGGGTGGCGAGCGATCGGTATTTGTCGAACTTTACTTACAAACCTTAATATTTTTTTTCACCAGATAGGGTAGATTAAACACAAGACACCCTCAGTCAACTACACATTACGGAGTGACTGAGGGTGAGTAAAATATAGTCTTGCTACATATATTTTCAAACTTACTTTTACCTGTAGATATCATATGACTCTACAGGTAATAATATATTTGAGTCAACTACACATTACAGAGTGACTGAGGATATCATATAACTCTACAGCCGTTAGCATTCCATTTACGTTGAGCCACTGCTCTGAAACACATCGACTCACCAAAAAGCACACATCCAACACTCAGATGACATCCACAAACTTGTCTAACCTACCAACCTTCCCAGAGGAGGTACACTTTGACGGTACAAATTACACAACATTCAAAAACCAAGTCCTGATAGCGGCGAGAGCTCGAGGAGCACGTGGATATCTGGAAGGCTCAATTAAAAAGCCAGGAGTAGACTCAGCCACAGGTGACACAAAATCAATAGAGGTAAAACCTACCAAATGGTCCTCTAAAAACCCATCCTTGGAGGAGTGGGAAGAGAGGGATGCATGGGCACTAGGTCTGATCATATATAACATGAAAAACCCAATTGGCTTGGAAACCCATATCTGGGTGGCGAGCGATTGGTATTTGTCAAACTTTACTTACAAACCTTAATATTTTTTTTTTCACCAGATGTGGTAGATTAAACACAAGACACCCTCAGTCAACTACACATTATGGAGTGACTGAGGGTGAGTAAAATATAGTCTTGCTACATATACTTTCAAACTTACTTTTACCTGTAGATATCATATAACTTTACAGGTAATAATATATTTGAGTCAACTACACATTACAGAGTAACTGAGGATATCATATAACTCTACAGTTAGTCTCAAACTGTGAGACATGACAAAGCTATTGATTATCCAAAATCACCTTAAAATTCCCTCTCCAATCTAGGTTAGATCAGCCTTATTGGTAGCCTAGATGCTGAGAAATCAGCTTATCAGTATTTTGATCCAATGCACACCCAAATCAATCATGTGACTATAATCATGTGACATATGCACCCAAATCTATCATGTGACTATAGTCATGTGACTATGCTCAGGTTCTGAGATCAGGTGATTTATCTTATATAAACATTGAGCATTCTTGATAGAGCTGTTAGTTGATGCACTGATGACAAATCAAGGCAATCACTGCAGATCTGATGGGACCTGATAGCATCATCAGAGATATAATCACATCAATTAATAAGATAATTTACTGCTAAATGGGGGCTGTGCAAGGCCATTAATTTAGCATTACACCTTATTAATAAAATGGGAATATCTTAGTGGGAATATATGTGGACCTCTACATATTGGATATTGTTTTGATTACCTGATCAATCTGTACACAATGGAAGTTGTCTGAAGGCATTCTGTGGTGAACTAATAGAGGGATCAGCAATTTGATGGGAAAAGCTAAATTTAGTTGTTAAGGAAAGTTGAGCAGGCTTCAGTAAAATGCTTATATCTCAGCAGGAAGACTACCAAATCCTATTGTGTTTGGTATTGTTGAGAAGGTTCAATCAATTTACACCTGATAAAAAAGGTTTGAAGGCATTTTATAAAGAATTGAGGGAGATATTAACAATTTACAGAACTAAAGCACTGAAAATATTGGAGGACTCTCTTTTAGCCAGGAAAATCTATACCAAGTCTCTTGAAACCAAAAAATAAAGGCTCAACAGGCAGAAAATGGCCCAGAATAACCAGAAAATATCATGCATCACAGGGAGGGAAAATAATATAAATAGAGGGGGATTTGGTAACATTTAGCAGGTTGCTAATTTCCTATGCTCAGAATTTCTAGAGAGTGGATATTTTAGGCCCAAGGGCAATAATATACTTCAGGTCATTAGTTTGATATGCTTTTTGGACTTTCTTTTGGTGTGACTAAGGTTGCATTGACTGAAAACCAATAAACTCTATTACATATTTTATAAAAGTACTTTGTAAAGTATAATTTAGCTCCAAAACTTAGTAAAAGCTAGTTTATTTGTGATTGCCTCTATTCAGACTAATCTAAATAATCTAATTTTGCATTAATGGGTTTTAAGCTTATATTTCATCTGGTTTAGTGAAGGCACAAAAACTCCAATGAAAGAAAATGCAGCTTTTAAACATATTCAGACTACCTATAAATATGTTGTTTATTTTTCATCCTCAACTAAAGAATGCTTCTTTAGTTGAGTGAATTCAAGAAATTGACCTTTAATAACTATACATGTGTAGCAGTACTATGATTGGTACACCTGCTTATCACATTTGATTTACTGCAGATCCTTTTATTGCAGTTTACTTGCTTTATTCTTTCTATGTAAAGACTGGGACATGGTATTTCCTTTTGTATATAGAGATACTTTCTTGTGATTATACTTGCTAGACTAATTCCTTACTCTTATTTACTATCTGAGTACTGACTAACTAGTAGTATAAAAACTAGTCTTTTATTATTTGTGTTGGAATAAATCTCCATATCTCTCTACATTGCCTCAATCATATTTTCTTATTTATATTTTTACTTACTAATACTACAATTTTTCATCCCTACACACCTCAGTTACTTACCATTACTTGTGGTCACTTCTGAAGTATATATATACTTATATTAAATCTCCAACTTACTTACTAACTTCTACCTAGTTAATACTTATTTTTATTACTAACAGGTAGATATCAATACAGTCACTTACCATTACTTGTAGTTGCTTCTAAGTTAATACTTATTTTTATTGCTAATAGGTTATGGGCTTTGTCCCTTCCAATTAATAAATCTGCAACTATTAAAGAACCCTATGACTCAAGAAACTTTTTCCAATGTCAAGCATTAGCTCAATGCTTCTACTGTTCTCATTGCCTAAAGAACAAAAATGTAAAGGTCATGAGAACTATGCTAGCTGGAAAATTAATATAATTGCCCATGAAAAACTCTGAGGACTACTTAACTACTGGGAAGATAAAATTCTTGCACCAGAGTCTTTAAAATCCAAAAAGGATAATGCTGAAGCATTTACTGAAACATCAAGAACTCCTTCTTTAACACTGCAACAAACTCCCATACACTCATGGATACTAAATGAGCTCAAATATGAACTCTGTGAGAGTATTGCTTTGTTGTCAATTTTGATCAATCTGTCTAACATTGCAGGATCAGGTGTCAACCCTGATGGAACCTTGCATGAGGCATGGGCATTCTTAAACAAGCAATATGGGGTTGAGAGCCAGAGATTGTGCAACATGAGGGAGAGAAAGCTGGTGGATTGCAAATATGTCAATGGAAGTAAAGTAGCTGGGGAAGATTGAAAGGATGAGGACAATGCAGAAGGCAGCAAATGATGCAGGTGCAGATATCACTAATAAACAATTCATTGTCAAGTTGCTAGACTCATTTCCTGAAACCTGGAACTTTATTGTATTCACATTATATAGAGAAACTGACCTGATCAAAGTTATTCAAACCCTGATTACACATGGCAAGCATATTGTGAATAGATCAATCAGGTCAGGCATATCTGCATTGATGACTGCTGATAATGTAAAAGCCCTCAAAGCTACAATCTAGGCATTACAAGCTCAAGTCAATGGGCTATTCAAAAAGATGAGCAATTCAGACAAGAAATGTTCAAACTGCAAAAAGACTAGTCATGTTCAATTCAACTGTTTCCAAGAGGATGGTGGAAAGCAAGGCCAATACCTAACTTGGTGGAAGGGGAAATAGACTGTATTGCCTCCAGCAGCAACCTTTACATTGATTACCATCAATGGTGCAATAATACCTGGAGGCCACTTTGCACTATCAGCATCAATTACTGATATTCTGGAGACAGTATATGAGGAAAATGAACCATTCTTAAAATATGCTATGCTTGCAACTGTCAGGTTCCACTGAGTTGGGGGCTTTCCGGGAAAGCAATGCCTTTACAAGGCAGACTTGATCTATGGATACCTGGGTGTTTGAAGCTCTAGGGCTAGGGTTCTGGGGTTCAAGATGTAGACAGGGGGTGATTCCAGGGGATGGAACTTGACCCAGGGCTTCAGGTGTTTTATAGAGGCTAGGAGTCAGAGGGGGTCAAGTTGGAACCAGAGGTTCTAAGACAAGACCTGGTTAGCAAATTATAAGTTGTAAAATGTGTACTAAACTTAAAGTACACAATTATTCAGGCATGCCAGTCAAGTGTGCCAGTCAGTGCATACCAATCAAGCAAGAGGGCATGCAACAATTCAAGTAATATTCAAAACTAGCAAATACAATGGGGAACTATGCTATAAGTACTACGGAGTTGGATCTCAGGGTTTTGGGGTGTCTGGGATGGGTTCTAGGAGGCATTGAGTAGTAGGCAGGGACTGTATACTTGGATCACACATGTGGGGTGCGCAATCAATTGGCATGGAGAGAGTTGTGATGTGTGATGGCCAGAAGTGGGTGGCGCAATCTGATCATTGATGGTGGTCAATCCTAGGGTCCATAATGCAGGGTTTCCAGGGGAGTTGGCTAATGGCGGTTGTGATGTATGTAATGGTGGCATCAGCAGCTGTGGGGGCAGAGCACATTGTGAGATTGATGAAAGAGGGTCCTGAATGAGGTTCCGGAGTTGTACTGGGGGATTCTGGAGGGGGTCATGACAGCAGCTGGTGGTGTACCTCTTAATTCATCTTGCTCTTTTGCAGACTCTGGTTGTACAATGCATTTTTTCAAAAATTATGAAGTATTTGTCAATTACAAACCAGTTGCTAAGCTAGTTGGGCAGTTGTCAAAAGAAGATACAAGTTTCACAATCCTTGAAATAGGGAATATCATGATTAGGGTTATTAATGATGGTAGAAAACATATCTTGATGTTTGGAGATGTGCTTCATGCCCCTGATATAACAGCAAACCTTATCTCAATCAGTAAACTTGACCTTGCTGGCTGATACATAGTCTTCAGTAACTGCAATTCTACAACAAAGCTGAAGTATTTACAGGAGAACTGAGAAACAAAATATATTTGATCTCTGGATCATTCATTGTACCTATTCCAGCAGTCTTCACAGCATGCTCTCTTCAAAGTCTGGTTGAAATCACCACTTGGCATTGAATGCATCATGCAGGCATCAAAACTGGTTGATGGTCTCATCATAAAAAATGAGACCACTACTAGCTAATGTAAGAACTGCATAATTGCAAATATAAAATGAAGGCCATTTAATAGTAGCCCAACTCCTGAGACCATAGTTCTACAATTGACAAATATAGATTTATGGGGTCTAGCATAGGTCAAATCTGCTAGCGGTGCTATATATGCCATGAAATTCCATGATAGAGGTTCTTCACATTGATATACTTTCTTCCTCCAAAACTGACTTGCAAAAACTGTCCTTTAAGCCTTTGGAACATATAAGGCAGAGTCAGAGAGAATTACTGGCCATATAATGGTCTTTATTTGTACTGATAATGCCTCTGAATTCCATAGTGCATTATAGAAGGACTATTTTTGTGAGGAGAGCCTCATTTTTAATTATACTATCTCATACTCATCTGCATCAAATAGTACTATTGAAAAGTCTATAGAGATTACAATTGGCACTGTTTGAGCCATGTCACTTAATGCAAGATTACCTCCAAAATAGTGGGCTGAAGCTTGGGAGTTTGCAGATTATGTCAAAAATTGCCTGCTGTTTAACTGTCATTCTAAGATCATACCTGAGGAAAAGTGGACTAGTGAATGCCAAGATATTGGTCACTTATGTGTTTGGGGCTTAATTGCATATGTATATATACTGAAGGAACAAAGTGAAGGCAAATTAACTGAATGTGCCATTAAGAGTCAGTTAATTAGCATTGAAGGCTATAGTTTATATTAATTACTGATATCTAAAACTGGTGAAGTTATTTGATTACAAGATGTTTGATCAATGTTTACTCACAACTGAGGGGGAGTACAATAACCAAAAATGATAACAAATCAAAGAACTATAATTTTCTTATTAATTCAGCCTCTTCACAAACAAGTAACTAGATCAATGAGATTATTATGGATGGACTAACTGTGACTTTACCTGAACCACCAAAAACTCCAGTAAATGAGACTATACCCATAACCAAACCACCTCCTGCTCCAAAAAAATCATGACTCTATATCATATATCCTCCTGCATTAAAGAAGTTAAAGTAATTACTTGAGAAAACCCTAGCTGATACTGGATTAGAGGGAAATTTGTCTGATATTAATATCCTAAATGATAATGATAAAGGGCATAGCTACTACACCAATGTCCCTGAGACTCCAGCTGCACTCTCTGTAGGACTATCTCCTGAGCCCCAGAACTGATTTGTTTCCATAAACTTTGCTGAAGCAGATGATAAGATAAGATGCCATCTCTGGAGACCTGCAATAGAAGCAGAAATAGCCCAATGGGATGATTGAGGAGTTGACATATCAGTCCCTTGCCCTAAAGGAGTCAACACTATAAAAACCAAATGAGTATTTGACCTAAAGATAGATGGAAATGAATTTTTCATTAGATAATGAGCACAAAGTATAGTAAAAGGTTTCACTGAAAAGTTAGGGGAACACTATGAAGAATCCTTTGCAGCTGTTGTGAAATACAAATCCATCAGGATCCTATTGGCTATACTTGCTTCTTGTGGACTGAAATTTGGGCTAATTGACCTTGTTAGTGCTTACCTCAATGCAAAACCCCAAGAAGAGAACTACTTTGAAATATCCAAAGACTTCAAAGACCATTATAGAATTGATAATATCAACACAGTCTTGAAGATGAATTATACAATCTATGGAATAATGGATGGAGGAAATAAGTGGTTTTACAAACTCAATAATACATACATTAAACAAGGTTATTGCCAATCTTGTGCCAATATATGCATTAAGATTAAATGGACACTGGATAGAGGATATATTATATCATCTATATATACTGACAATGTCCTTGTGGGTGCAATATCCAATGCAGTTATAAATGCTATTAAGAAGAAATTGGGAGGGGTATATAAAATTACCAATATGGGAAAAACCAGACAAAGTCCTTGGAATATCCATAATTGCAGACAATAATACTAGGAATATTACAATTCATCAAAATCAACTCATCAAAAAGGCTGTTTCAACCTTTGGAATGGAAGATGCCAAACTGAAGTATATGCTGCTCCCTGCCAATGTTAACTTTATAGACTCTCAGCCTAAACCAATATCAGTTAAAGACACCTTCTTCATGAAGGACAAGCTTTACCATAAGGCTGTAGGAATGCTAAATCACATTGTGAATGGAACTTGTCCTGATATTGCATTTGCAGTAATGATATTAATGCAATATGCTGAAGACTCTCATCCAGTTCATTGGCATCTTGTCCAACACACTCTATCATATCTTAAGACTACAAAAAACCTTGTTGTAATATATCAAAGGAATGGTGATATCAAACCATATGAATTCTCAGACTCATTGTATGCTAATGACCTAGATACCTGGAAGTCTTCAGCTGGGTATGTTTTCACAATGGCTGGGGGGCCAGTTAACTGGAAAGCTAAAACTCAGGATTGCATTAGTACTTCAACTAGTTAGGCTAAATATATTGGTGTATTTAAAGTGAGTAAACAAGCTATATAGATGTTCTCTTGGCTTGCAAAAGTTGATATCTGAGTAAATCAACCTTTAACTGTTTAATGTGACAGTAACACTGCTATTGCACTCACAAAAAATACTAGTGGTTATAGCAAGGTTAAACACCTTGATGTGAAGGTTCACTGAATTCATGAAGCAGTCAGACACAAGGATATATATATAGAACCAATTCTCTCTGAAGATAACATTGCTAATCTCTTTACAAAAGCATTGCCACACTCTTAACTTAAAAAACTCATAGTTGATATGAGTATATTATATATGTCTTAAATGACTCAACTCAGGGCTACAAATCCAGGGGAAGTGTTGGAATAGGTCTTCATATCCCTTTACATTGCCTTGATCATATTTCCTTATTTATATTTTTATTTACTAATACTACAATTTTTCATCCCTACACATCTCAGTCACATACCATTATTTGTAGTTGCTTCTGAGGTGTGTATATACTTATATTAAATCTCCAACTCATTTACTAACTTCTACTTAGTTAATACTTATTTTTATTGCTAACAAGTAGATATCAATACCTTACTATTACTTGTGGTTACTTCTAAGTTAATACTTATTTTTATTGCCAACAATTTGTATAGTAATTCTACTAATTCCAGGACTTATAATAGTTCTTTTGATTATATGAAGAATTGACTTTAAAGTTGTAACAACATCATCATATATATTATTTTTATATATTTTGAATTCAACTAAGTCTTATTAGCTTAACTTGACTTTTATACTTTGGCCTCTATTAGTTTAATCAACTGTGGGCATTCAATCTTATGAGTTACCCAATTCAAAAGTCTTTATTAATTATATCTAGTAAATATATTCTTTGTAATCAACAAGTAGGCAGGTTAATCTGCTAACCTAGTCCTACTTGTATCTAAATTATGGGCCCACTGCCATGCTTTGAAATGTTAGCTACTAGCTCAGCCACTAATGAGATGAATAAAAAACCCTCCATTGGTATTTTTGCAAGTATTAAAAGCACTGCAATGCTTATAAAAATAAAAGTGGATGCCATTAAGCCTCAGACTGGTTAAAAAGATCAATCCATCAGAGAATGACAATTATTACAAGGAGTCTAGTTTAACTAGTACACCATCCAAAATAGATGAGGTTAATAAATTCCATAATACAAACAATAGTAATAATTGTAATGATAAAACAAAGGCCCCTGACATAAAATTTAAGTGTTTGTTTATTAAAAATGAGCTTGAGGAAACATTTGCAGAGGCTCAAAGCTATCACATTGATACTGAGTATAAATGAATTAACAAAAGAATGGATATAATTAATGATAACAATATATTGAGTTATATCAGTACTGAATAAATCTAAGATAAAGGTAAAGATGCAAATTTTAGAAACTGAGAAGGGATTAACCTGGATGAAAATGAGTTAGAGCATTAGCTCCAACATGAGCTGCTTAAGGAATTTAATGATAGACACAATAAAGGGCCATCAGCTCATATTATAGAAATTAGGCTAGAATTTTTCTTTAACTCTTTGGAGCTTTAAAGGCTCCACTCACTGGTTAACAACCAGTTTATGCCAATCAAGCAGGACACCTCCTGCTTAATAAGTTTAAGCAGGTGAGCTTCAATTGCCACCCTACTAAATAGGACAAAACTATATTTCTACTACTTAAGGACAAGTAATATAAGACTATATTAGTTTCTTTTATGAGTTTAGTGGAGCAGGAGCAAGTCCTGCATATAATTGTACTATTATAGCTGTATCATCACAAGAACACTGGAAGAATTGCCTTTGCAGACATGAATTCCCCCAATTTAAAGCAACTATTTGCTTGGGATTTTTTAAGCTCTTATGCTCTTTTGTATAGGCATTTTGGGACACTCAATGTGTAGACTAGACTCACAATGTATCAGGCTATGCACATCTATTGGTGCAGCCTATTTAGTTTTGCACCTGTCTATGCAATTTGCACAAGCCACCCCTCTAAGTCCATGCTGCATCAGCATCTGGCTTATGTATTTGCATGGCCTGGCCTTTATTAAGAGGCCATCACCAAATATAAGGTGGTAATAGAGCAACCATTTGTGCTCCACTCATTTTGAGGCACAAATTTTGAGTCTCAACCTATCAATATCCCAGAGATATTATCCTTTATATAGTATCCATATCCCAATAGAGGACTATAAGTAGAAAACTTTGATTAATGACACAACTGAGGATGTTTAGATATTCATGGCCTTGTTTAATATAAGTAAGTTAAAGAAAAATGAAATTAAATAAAATAAGGTGCATACTAAGGCATCTGAGAATAGTCTTCTAAAATTACAAACTGCTTTGGAATTAGAGTATGGGGAAATACCTTCAGAGCTGATGGAACAAGAAGTTGAAGAAGGAAGCATGAAGTTAAGCTCACTCCACCTAAGGAGTTTGAAAAAGCCTATGCTTTTGAAGTACTAAATGCCAAGGAAAAACTATATCAATTATGGATTAAGGAAGCATATCTAGATAAACTTAGTCAGCTGGAGGAGGCTGAAGCTTGTAAACTGGAATTCATGCTCAAATTTATGCAACTATACTCAAGTGATCCAATAAATGTATTATAATATAAAGGTTAACAATTTTATATCCATGGAATCATAGTAACTGATTTGGCTCTATATGATCTAATTCAGAATTGTTACTTACTTGTATCCAAGGCAAGGATAGTACAGCCTCACTTTGAGATAGAACAATAGTATATAGATATATGTAGCCAGGAAGGAGGCCTTCCTCATTCAAGAAATTCCAGATTTGGTAAGCTTATTCTCCATGACATATGAGCATGGAATACTGTATAGATACTGGAGCTAAGAGCACTTTACATTAGAAATAAAAAATCATAAAAGGAATAAAGCAAATAAACTGCAATAATAGGACCTACAATATATCAAATGTGATAAGCAGGTGCACCAGTCATAGTACTACTATATATATTCTCTAGACAAATTTAAAGAAGGAATGCCTCTTAAAATATCAAAGTAAGTGAGAATTAAGCTTGAAGTGGATTGATAGAAAGCCTTCAATAGAAATTATAAGAGACACTTTATTTCTCTTCTTTGCCCTCAGCATCTGTTTTATCTAAATGATTTACTTGCAACTCTTTCAATAATGTATTATTATCATTTATATAATTAGTAAGTTCTTTATAAGTTAGCTTGAAGTTGACCTTAGTTTTATTAACCAGTTTTTACAAGCAAGGATTGATGAAGGTTGTAAGCAGGAATCTAGATGAAAATGGTTTAGTCTAATAGATTCATCTGCTTTTATCAGATCACCAAGTAGCCAGACAATATCAACACTCTAATGAATCTACTAATTTAAACTACTTCATTGTATTTAGCAAGTTTAATATATACAAGCTTGCTACAAAAGGCACTCACATACTCATTAAGCTGAGTAATCAGTGAGAAGTGCAGAGAATGTAGGCAGATAGAAGAGTTTTCTGGCTTATTAAAATACTATAAGGTAATAATGAGGCTTTGAAAGTTCTGTTGAATAAAAAGATAACTAGTAGGATATCTTGCTCTAGCATGAAAAAAGGCTTATATTGTCCATATAAACTTATATTGATAGCAGGCTGCCCAAAAGTTGAATTAAGTTGAAGTATCAAATAAAATGAGGAATTTAAGAAGAAAAAGAAAGTAAGTTCCTTCAATGGAACTTCTGTGCAAGCATTTATCTCTTCTTCCACAAGATGTTCTAGATATATCTGTGAATTCTTGCTAGAAAAAATCCTCAATCCATTCAACAATTAGTTTATATCCTTGATACTCAATAAGTCTAAGTATATTTTTATTAGATTTAAGTCTTTAACTTGCTCACAGAGCATCTAAATCTTATTTTGAGCAGTTTATAATACTTTGAATATTACACTTGTCTATGTATTCTTGTGCACCACAATCCTGTTAGCAGTACATTCTTCTGCATTGACATCAGTTATCTGTTCATTTAATCTCTCAAAGAATAACTTGTCATGATTAGAGTTATAAATGCATATTAGAAATGCATGAAATACATTTATAATTTCATAGTAAAGCATTGAAACTGGCAATTTTATTTGAAATGAAAAGTTTCTAAAGTCTTCCAAAATAGTATAGTCCTACATATTTTGGTATTAATTTATAAGCTAGTTCTTTAAAGAATGTCATATTTTTTATAGATATATAAATTAAATTATTTTTTATAAACAGATATAGTTGTTAGTGCTTATGGCATCTTATGTTTGCTTAGCTCTTGCAGCCAAAATGCAGTTGTAAGCTATCATAATCACTATCCTGAGTCTTTATATAAAACCTCATACTTCTAAATATTTAGTTAAGAGTGCCAATCTCTATATTAAAGTTTTTAGTAGTCTTCTTGAATTTAGAAAGAATGATGTATATTCAGTTATTTTTAACATGCTAAATTAATGGCAAACTTAATTGCAAGTAGCTTGAACATCTAATTTTTTTGAGTTAGTTTTATATATTAATATTGATATTAGAGAACCACTCTTTAAGAGGTCTTCTACTTCATATTTTTTTCCAATTTTTATATCTTTTTATTCCTTTTACTGCCTTCATCAAACACCTTATTGGATGAATTGTGGAAACAAACTTCCTTAATAGTCTTGGAGCCTTTGTTAGACTTTAAGAAATGATTCAATTTATATAGCTCTATGATCTAGTGACTATGTAATTTATAATATAACCATGACTGTAATATCAGTCACATCAGTCACACTGCATGATATCACATGTGATAATCATGTGATTTGATCTCAAAATATTTTTTATTAATAATAGAGTGGCTCTTTAAACTTATTTTTTTTAAATCTCCTTTTGCCAGCTATATGATTAAGTTATAGCTTTCAAAGATTATCCTTATAATTAATACATCTATTTCAACAATAAAATAAGATAAAGCTATTGATTATTAAAAAGTCTAAATAAAACAGACTTCTACTGAAAACTATAAGTAGTTCTGCTAAAAACTATAGGCAAATAATATAGCCACAACTATTTTAAAAAGCTCTCTCTAAATTATATTAAATCAGCTTATTAGTATTTTAATCTAATTTATACTTAAATTCATGCTGTGGCTATGCTTAGATTTTCAAAAATCGTGTGATTAGTCTTAAGTAAATAGGCTAATAAAATTAAAATGCTAATATCTTAATAGAATAGTAGTTGCTAGACCCTATTATATTTGATATTGTTGGAAACATTTAATTAATTTTCATCTAATAAAAGATTTATAGAAGCAAAGCACCAAAATCAATTAAAGACATTTCTAGGCCAGAAAAATTTATACTAAGCCTCTTGGAACTGAAAAATGGAGGCTTAATAATTAAAAAATATTATGCATTATATAAGGGAGAAAAGATATAAATAAAAAAAGATTCTGTAACAAAAAGCAAGAAACTAATTGCTTATACTCAGAATCCTTAGAGAGTGGATATTTTGGGCCCAAAGCATTAGTTTACTTTAGGTTATTAGTTTTATATACTATTTAGACCTTCTTTTAGTATAACTAAAGTTGCATTAATTGAAAATCAATAAACTCTATTACTCACCTGTTATTATTTCATAAAAGCATTTGTGAAGTGTAATTTAGCCTCAAAACTTAGTGAAAGCTAATTTATTTATAATTGCCTTTATTCAGACTAATTCAAATTTTTGCATCAATATAATATTTAGACAATAATGCAATTTGCTCTCTTTGTAGCCTCATTTATTTGAAAGTAGTAAGTTGATAACATTACTAGTTGTATCTCTATTAGTTAGCAAGTTGGTTTAAAATGTACTTGTAAAATAGCAGTCTTCATTACTAATTATTGCTCTTGGCAGACTATAGTGCTAATAAACTTCTGCAAATACTAACTTGACTATTTATCTTGCTATATAGTTTGTTTTAACTGCCACTAAATGTATTATAACAATTAAAAAATTAATTATTATTACAATAAAATTATATGACACATTTTTGTCTCTGAATTTAGAAAGTAGTCTCACAAAATCTATTTAAATCACTTTTTATAGTTAGATTGGGACTTTAAGTGAGTGTAATAGTTTATAAAGTTTTTTTTGCTCCTAAATAAGCTAATAATAAGTAAGCTTCTGCTATAACAATTTTTTTCAAACTTTTTCCTTTCACTATTACTTCAAAAATATATAGTAGCTTATTTTAGTTAGTTTTAATATATATAATTTCTTCTTTGATAACTTTAAAATTCTTATATTTTCTTAAAGCCTTCATTATTTTCTTAAAAAGTCTATCATCACTATACTTTTCCTCAAGCTTAGGCACTAAGTCTAGTGGTTTCTACTCTTGACTCAGCAACTTCTTTAATAATAGTACTAGAGTTATAGTTATAGTCCATTTAGTTAGTATTCAAAATCTTTTAAATAATTCTTCATTATTTTATTATTCTATTTTCATTATTTCTATTAGTTTTAGCTATATGCTATTGCTTTGCCTTATATTGTCATTCTTAAATAAATTTCTTTCACATCTTGCTGGCAATCTAATTGTTAATTCTTATTTTTATTCTGCTTATTTATTTTGTTGCCCTCTTTTTATTTTTAAAAACTCTTAAGAATAAAATTCTTTGACATTTATATCGCAAATTCTATAGCAGTCTCTTTTTTACCAATTTTTGCTAGCTCAATCAGTTATCTCTGAGTGACTCAGCATTTCTACATCCCTCTAATATGGTCAAGTAGGACTGTATTGCACTTTTGATCATCTACTAGCCCAGGCATTATTATAAGATAACTAATAAATCCATTTTTATTTATGATATTATATTCACTTCTAATGAGGGAGTTGTTGATTGGAGTATAGTTGCAACAATGCATTTGATAGTATATTGTTTATACTCAATATATACTCTATATCATAATTAAATTCTGCGATTTTCTTCAGCCATTAAGCTTGCCTTTTAAATAAATTCTTTTAATAAAAAAGATAAATTAATTTCTTATAGTTTATTTACCACTTGAACTTTATGCTTTGCAGTATATCTCTATGCCTGAGCATTGTCTCTACCCTTGCTAACATCTCTATTTTATATATAGAATAGTTTTGCTATGCAGGATTGAGTTTTGCTAAAAAGAATGCAGCAACTTGTGCTATATTTCAATCTACTTCCTGACTAATCATACCTGCAATATCTGTCATGCATTTATCTGTCACTATATTAATAGGTGGTGCTCCAAGCATATAATTCAAGGATTTGTAGTGATAATCTTGGCATATTAAAGTAAGCCTTTTTATATTTTCAAAAGCTCTTTAATGAATATAATCTCACCAGAAGAAAATAATGTTATCTATTATTATATGCAAAATGACTATGAAAATCTGTATGCAGTCAATGTCATCTACTAGGTATTTAGTAGCACTCAAAAGCCTACATAGTAGATTTTTATTAATTAGTGTTTTTCACTTTATTAAAGCATCAACCTTATTAGAATCCATCCAAATTATCTCATTATCAATAATGAGGCCCAGTAGTTTCAATTCCTTATATAAAAACTTAAGTTTCTTCTCACTCAGATATAATTTCTCCCATTTCAATGTGTTCAATATAATCTAAACATGATGGATATGTTTTTCCAATATATCTGAGTAAATAACTATTTCATTTAGGTATATATTTACTTTGCCTAAATAAGGGGCAAAGAGGTAATTTATCAGGGCTTGATATATTGCAAGAGTATTGCAGTCTCCTTGCTGAATTATATAACTAACCATATTTCCATCTAAAGTAGTCATTGTTGTTTGCTTAACATGGTTAGGATTTATTCAGATTTATTTATATGCATCTTATCCATCAATAATAAATTTATACTTATTGTGTGAGGCTCTTTAAAAGATTCCCTCCATGTTAAGTAATGGTGATTACTTTTCATATGTGTTGGTATTTTACATTTTTAGTTTTCTGATTTATGAAAAAACATTATTAATACTGCATTTGAATTCATTGTAACTTTCCATCTACCACTCTTAATATAAGCAGTTCTTTTTTTGTCTCACTATAGTTTCAGTGCCTTTAGACAACAAAATAGCCTCCAAGGCTAAATTTTGTTTTCATTTATCAACAGAATATCATGGTTGATAGCTCATAAAGGTAGTAATGGTATATTATTTGCAGGCTAGCATAGCAGTGTTGCATAGTCTTTAAGCTCCTTTTGGATCTTCTCCACATTCTCCTCCTATAACTGAGTAGTCTAAGATGCCAGCTAGATAACTCTTAGTTCCTGCATCTAACAAGGTGTACTACTTTTAATAATAACTTGGAGAGGATTGAATCCCACTGTAACCTAGTGTTGATACAACTATGGCATGTCCAAGATGATATTGTACCCATTGAAATTCATTACACTAAAATATTGAGTGCCATCAATCCTCTAATATGTGAGATGCACTGATGCTCCATAGTTCACTTTTGATCAAGAACTTTGTACTGCCAGTTGAACAGGTAAAGATTCTTGCAACTTATATTTGTCTATCTTGAGTTACTCATCTATAGTAGTTGACATAAAATTACCCAGAGATCCAGTATCTATTAGTGCTCTTACTAGGTGACCATTAACCTTCACTAAAATTACTATATGCTTGAGTATTAGCCTTGTCTCAGCTTTTTGCTAGGCATAGTTTTGTTGTAATGCAGGGTAGGTACCAGCCTTCACCTGCTCCCCATTTAATTTAATAACATGTAATTGTTTTTCAGTTTCTATGTATCTTACTTTTTTCATTTCTCAGAGCAAACAGGCCATTGCAGATAAGTTGTCTTCCAATTCCTCCAGCAGTCTTACATTTAATTTCAGTAGTTGAGTAATGTCTCCATTATAATCATCCTCTTCTGATTCAAAGATATTTCTTTCAAGATGGTCAAATGCCTTCCTTAGCTTAACTCTGTACTAAAATACTATGTTAAATTTAAATTCAGCTGTTTTAAAGTAATTTTTTTGAATCTGAGTCTGAAATATAATGTGACAGTCATATACATCATCTATTCCATTAGTGTTTGGCCAAACTTCAAAGCATCCTCTCAATAGCCCAATCCACTTCTACATAGTATAAATAAGGGTAGTATGTAGTGGTTTCAGTAGTTTTTCACAGTATAGGATTTAAACCAGTTTTATTGTGAAACCTCCAACTTTCATGTAATGGAACACTATTCTATTTAAGCAAGCTTTCAGAGTTTCAGCTACCCGGTGAGCAAGGAACTCAAAAGATCTAGATTCATAGAGGACAGACAGCACTTCGAATTCTAACATCATTGAGAAGACAACGTAATATCTACTTCCCAAACTATAGTACTTTGCGGCTACGAAGCTGAGTAACATGTGAGCTCCAGCTCTGATTCGGTCGGATTTATTTCAGATAAACGGGGACTCGAGCGGAGCCTCAATTTACCATTTTCTGCCTCACACGTAGCCCCACTCCTCTCTCATTTGGTCCCCATGGTGTCCCGGGCAATCTCCGTATGTAGCTCTTCAGTTCATCTCCTCACATATCCATTCATAATAATAAATCATAGTGTATAAAACAAGCCGCACGTATACCTTTGACAACTTCGGCGAACACTTGGTTCAAGTAAGCAACATTTGTTCACTTTTCACTCCTAGACTTTGCATTGATTGCATCAGCTTGCCTATTGA
This sequence comes from Termitomyces heimii, assembly GCA_003313675.1. Lineage (NCBI taxonomy): Eukaryota > Fungi > Basidiomycota > Agaricomycetes > Agaricales > Lyophyllaceae > Termitomyces > Termitomyces heimii. Next base: position 36,413 of record QLON01000754.1, read on the forward strand.
CGTCTATCAGCCTGGTCATCGTCTTTTGCTCTTGCTTTCAGGCAGCAAATCAGCAGAGGTTAATATTGTCAAGGCGTTTACTCCATTCACCAGCTCTGTCGTCCTCTTGGTAGAGGCACAGCCTAGTGGGCGTAGTATGTGGCTTCCTGACCGCTTCGTGCTCAAACTGGCAGACCGTAGGATCTGTTCTCTGTGGAATATCGAAGAGGAAAAGGAGTATCAATTAAACATGAATATGCATGGAGCGGCCTTTAGACTCGACGACTTTAGCGACGACGAACTTGGTTTGTCATGGATTCAGTTATTTATTTCATGGGAACGATACAATCGTTCACACATCAAAGAACGCGAAGCGTATGCTCGTTTAAGGGAAGCCCAGGCGTCTGGGTTGATTCCTCGTTTTTTCGGCACTGCAAAAATCAACATGTTGCCAACGGCGTCACATCCATCTTTAAGTCACATTGATGGCCTTCTACTCGAGTACATTCCTGGTCGTTCCATGGCAAAATTTAGGCCTGGCATTAATATTACGTTGGAGGAGGCTGAGATTGTATCTCAGCGTGTGCTCGAGCTCGGGCGGCGGCTCCGCCGCTTTGGCGTTACCCACGGCGACGTCCATGTCGGCAATATCATTCTTCGACAAGAGAATAACTTCCCAGTTTTGATCGATTGGGGCTGTGCTATATTGAACGCTGCCGATCTCCCTTTGCAGGACCGCTGGAAAGATCCAAGTGTTTGGACGGATTTTCACCGAGACATACGCTATTTACTTCGAACTGGGGCTTACTATGAAGGACTAGACGACGATGCTGTGCATCCCGTCATCACAGTGGGTGGTATATGGCATCGCTTCAGAACTCCACTGAGCAACAAGGAACAAGAGCGACGGGCGCAAAAAATGTCCCATGAATATGTAAATTCGAACATTGCAAGTCTATCTGCTGAAGAAAAGGCTCTTTTTTATGATGAAGACATGAGTGTAGATACCCGTTATGGTTTGAGGTTCAAGGTAAAGAAGGGCTTCAAGACCAGAGAAATGGATGATCCCTGTCCGGTAGAGTAAGAATATCACTATTAATATTAGATATTTGACTTCTTTTTGAAAGCCTGTCATTTGTTTTTGTCGGAAGATATGTCTGTACAAGCCTTTGCCGAACTTTGTGACAGGAAGGGGCCTTCGAGGCTGTAGCTTGATGTCAATGACTTGTCAGAGGTTCTTGAGGATCCATAGGGAATGTGATCAAGGTTCTGCTGTTAATAATCCATGTATTCAGTATCAGTCACGTCTCATGATTGATGTTGATTGAAAGCAAATATTGTTGGAATCCAGACTGACCAGGCAGAGGGAAGACGCACTAGGTATGAAGGCGTATGCAGACATTCTCAGTTGCGGTGAACATTACTGTACTTATATATACCTTAGATATCAACGCATAAGCAGATGCGTAGGTAGGTAGTCGGTATCCAGATCAGGATATGTTGACTCTGTTGCCATCCACGTGCCACCGTAAGTGTCCTTGGGCCACCCTTTCACCAAATCATACTTACTTACTAGTATCTGTGATTACTAGGTCCCACTGGTTCACGTTCCAACACACTCCTTTGTCACAACAACGGACAATGGGAAACATATATATATATATATATATATATTCACCTGAGTACAATAGACACCCTCAGTCATTTCTATACAGACTGAGGGTGAGTAGATCCTGTAATGAAAGACTCTCAGCCTCTGGTCATAGTGGTGTCGTCGGTTACTTGCCGGTTTCTCAAAGTTCAATTCTCCCTTTGTCATTCATCTTTACTCACCACACCTATTGGCATGATTTGTGACAATCGTGCTATACAGTTCTTTAAGCCACCACTGGACTGGCAGCATAAAGTAGTGGTCTGAATTAGGAAGACCCTCAATTCTTTTCCCAAAGACTTGAGGGTACGTTAACTTCTTCTATGTCACTTACTCCAGTCAACAAAAACCCTTGGAGTCCTATTTATCTGGGGTCAAGATCTCAGCTGGTGCATTTGCTGTGCCAGCCATGGGGGAGGTGGTCATGATCTACACAGACTCAGGTGCAACTGACTATTGTTTTGTGAGGCACACCAAGTTTGAGGAGTACCAGACATATGCCACACCTTGCCAAGGTATTTTCATAAACTGTGGGAGTGTCTTTAGCATCCTTGGAGAGGGAACTGTGCAGAAGACTGTGACAATCAATGGTTAGACTTTGCAATTGGTGTTTCAAAGTGCACTCCATACCCCTGACCTATCAATAAATCTTGTGTCCATGGGGAAATTTGATGACCTTGGGTCCTCAGTTGTGTTCAAGGGAGGGCAAGCTAGTTTTATTGATTCAGGGGGGAAGAGCTTCCATCATCCACATTGGCAATTCTCTAGCATTGGTCTTGATCACTTCAAAATAGTGCTGCATTGTGCCACATAATGACATATCTTGTCTACTTTGTGAATTATCAAGGAATAGAAAATCAGCATATTTCTGTGGGTAACATGAACATCCCTACCTGTTACTAGAAAAGGTACCATTGCATTTCAAATGTACCTTTCTAATGTAATAAATTACATATGACTGAAAGACATTTTGCACATCCCAACTCTTGGCACAAATCTTATTAGCCTTAGATTACTTTAATTTGCCAGTGCTTCCATTAATGGCTTAACCTATGGAATAAGTCTGTATTGGAACAACTAAGAATTCTTGCATGCCAACCTGATTGGGTTACATGGCATGCTATATCAAATTGAAGCCTTAACCATGGGCATAACTAATAATAATGTTTCTTTTGTTGCTTATGAATTAATAATGTGTTTTTGGCACTGTCAATTGAGTTATATTAGTTCTTGAACTACTAAAATGATGGTTGATCAGCATTTTGTAACTGGAATCAATATCAAATTACCTTAGGAATATAATCAACTTTGTAGTGGCTGTGCTGAAGGAAGGTCAACTTGGCCTCCTCTACCTGACTCCAGTCAAACCAAGTATAAATTAAATGAATTGCTGGTTATGGACTTAACTGGTCCAATGAGCATTGCCACTTGAAATGGCACCTGTTATGCAATGGTTATGGTAGAAGCCAGCAAATATTATTTAACAGGTCATCTTTTGAAGATTAAAGAGGAAGTCATATGAGGAAAGTAGAGGAAAATTTGCTTAAATAATCAGAACCAATAATGGGAGAAAATTTATAAACTCAGTCCTACAAAAATTTTGTGCTTTGTATGGTATCAAGCCTCAAACAACTAACTCAGATTGTCCTCAGCAAAAGGGCATTGCAGAACATGCTATAGCCATGGAAATGGTTAGAAGTATGCTCTATAGTGCCAAAATGGACTTACAAAATTGGGGAGAAGCCACTACATCTGATCTATTACTTCTACATCTACTCATACATTTATATCTTGTGTACTTGAGCAAATTGGGATGTTATCTCTATAGTGGTACTCTCTGAGTCTCATAATGTTGAGGCCAGATAGCCATCTACATTTATGTAGCTGACTAGACATTGCTTCTCTATCTGCCATAGCTTTGGCCTTTTTAGCTTCTCTAGTGCTTTATGCAAGTGCACACAGCACATTTTAACCTGGTGATTGCCAATGGCTTGCTCATTGTTAGGAGCCTCAGTCATCACCACTAAGTGCTTCAAATTACTATTTCAAGTATAATAGTTGTTGTTATATATGTCCACTATAATATATTCCTCTCCATCAATTAGGATGCTTGTGGCATCATCCTCTTTTGCCTCAAAAGCATCCTCAGGCTGTTTTTTCTCTTCCTTGCAGTTACTCTCAGACTCACAGTCTAGCTCATTTGCTGCAGTATGCACTGCTTATACATATGCCTTCCTCAGTTTACAAGAATATTGCTTAGACCAGTGGTCTATACTACTACAATTGAAGCATTCCATGCCCTGGAGCTTGAGTCCCTGTCATGGCACCACAGGCCATGGCTTCTGCCCTTTGGATTCTGCTGACTTGGCTGCTGGTTTGACTTCAGTGGATCCTTCTGCCAGGTGCTGCATAGGCTGCCATCCATTGCACCATAAACCATAGATTATAATTGTGGTTTATTTTGAACTTCTTCATCAAGAAGGTACTAATTTTTGTTGGTCTCCTAGGTTGAAAATGCTTGTGGCTACTACACTGTTCATAGTGACTTGCTGTGCAAGCCACTTACTCATATCAAATTGTATAAATGAGAAATTCCTCCATAGTATTTATTTCTGGAGATAAATTATCATCCCTAAACAGTGATTTCTGCATTTTGGCTTGTAGGCCATCTATAAATGCCTTGCAGATTGTATATAATATGGGATATACTGCTATGTTCTGTGCATGCTCCAATAAAGTATTATAGAACCCTTATACTGCTGTGCTGTCTTCTTCTTTAGCATCTTGCATAGTTGACAAACCTATAAATTGATTATCCAGTCCTTTAAGGATGTTTTTGATGTCCAATGTTCAACTATATAGTTGATATGTAGTATATAGTAACAATGCTACACCTTCACTTCCTCTTTGAGGAATTTTATGAGTACAAAGACTCATTTATGGTCTATCTCTGGACCTCTGTAATAATATGCTGCCAAGTAGTAGCATATATCTATTGTCCAGTCTTCTAACTGAGAAAACTAGTATTCATCAGTATGAGCTCAGATATGCTTTTCATTGCTTTTGCAAGCTTTAACTCTATCTGGATATTTAAACTCACTCCAAGTGCATTATTAACCAGTCAGTTAAGGCAATTATACATATTAGATTAATGGTCTTTGACTGCCCCATTGAAATTGGAAACTGTGAAGAAAAAATATAGATAGACAGTGATAAAGAGAAATGAGAAATAGAGTCAGGGGGAAGAAATTAAAATAGGAGTAAGAGGCAGGTAAAGAAGCAAGGAGGATTGTATTGGAGGTGAAGCTGAAGCAAAGATGAGGAAGAAAGTAGACAGAAAGAAAAATGGAATAGAAATGAAATAGTGAAAATGATAATGGAAAAAAGGGCTAGGAAATTAGAGGTTAAAGCTGAGTTGAGTTAAGAAAAGGGGAAAAACTGGATGAGAGAAGAGGATAGGAAAAGAGTTAAAGATAAAGGCAATAGATGAAATAATGCAGAGATAGAAAAAGCTTGAAAGAAGAAACAAAACTGATGCAGAAATATTAAAATAGAATTCAAGTAAGGAATAAAATAAAGAAAATAGAAAACAGAGAGAAACCTAGAGATGTATTGGTAAAGCTAATATTAAAACTATTATACTGACTATGGAGCTACTACCTAAGTACCTGTGGGATATCTCAGACTTTGGAAATGATTGTGCATTAGAGAAAATTAGGCCTTGGCATGGTTGGGTAGTAAGACAATTACATAGAAGTCAGGAGTTGTGGGGTGATTCTATAGGGCAGTATCTATCTAGTATTAGAAATGATCTGGTCTTGTTGAGAAAGTTAAGCCTTCAGACTAATGAGGAAGTTTATTTCCATGGTCTGGCCAGTGAGGATTTTGATGAAAGTGCTTGGTAGCAGGTGAATTAGAGTGCAAAGGCCTAAAAATTGAAAGGAAACATAGGCCAAAGGACCTCCAAATGGGTGGTTTCCTAATAGCAGTGGAGTTATAACACCAACTCATTATTTTTCTGTGAGATATTCTCTCTCACACTGCTTATAAAGTTGCTTATAATCTCTAGGCTCTATAGGACTATTTCTGAACTGAGATTAAAATAGCTAATAGAATATATAGCAAATAGGCCAACTTAAAGTGAGAGTTAACCTTGAATTGGCCCATAGGCACCCATATTTGGCTCAATCACCAGAATATCAAAATCCAATGACTATTACTTAAACTTGACCACAAGCACTTTAGACTCTTCTAAATAACTAAAAGAGTTTCTTCCCATACCTATTGCTTTGATTTACCTTTAGGTATAAGAAGCATTTACTTCATGTTCCATATTTATCTCTTAACTAAGTACAACCCTAATACCTTCTCTAAATGCTGGAGCAAGCCTTCTCTCTTTATAAAGGTAATTAGAGAGCTTCACTACAAAGTAGATAAAATACTAAATTTTCACTATTATCAAGGATGAGTAATATACTTGATTAAATAAGTAGGTTATGGCCTGGAAGATGACACTTGAAAACCTCAAAACTACCTTACAGATGCTTTCAATGCTCTTCACAAATTTCACCAATACTTTCCAAAGAAGCTTAAGAATTTTAGGATCCACTAAATGCATGAAGATAATTGCAAGCATAACCCTCATCTTTCAAATTTACAAAGGGATTCAACTCCCACCCAGCCTCTCAAACCACTCTTACAAATTCAGAGATAAGAAGTAGGTATCTATTGTCTAATAATTATTATAGAAAAAGAAGAATTTTTTTTTAAGACTCTCTTCAGTCCCTCTGCATTATATTGCCCAACTTCAAATCAATCTCCACCATGTCTTTGCTAGGGGCCATAATTATATTGATGAAACTTAGAATTAGTCCAGAATCTGGAGGAGTACTCTTTAGCTCTTTAGCATGAAATTCCATGTTTCTGCTGTAACATTATCCAGACTAGGCAGCTTTTCACCTAACATTATTGCTAGCCAGTCAAGAAGTCACTTCATATTAAAAGACCAATAACAGTGGACTATCTCCACTGTATCTAGTACTTGCAATCTTATGTAAATTTTAAGAGGCAGGGAGAATTTAGACCAGATTTGCACTAACCCATCTTTAATGAAGACTTGTGCCAAAGATATGGCATCCAAAGTTACAAATATGGAAATTTGGAAGAAGTTAGCTCATTTTGGCCAAGAAGATACAAAAAAAGAATAGAGGGGTAAGAGGAGGCATGCAATGTGCCTGTTTGGTAGAAGGCAGAGATAACTCCACCTTCTGCCTCTTGCCTCAATAAACCTCCATATAATGAGCCACCTTGGACTCTCCTCTTTTTTTAACCAACCCCTTTAATTCATTCACCTCCTCCAACAAGATATCTAAAACCTTGACTTCTAACTCCTCAGACTCTAACTTTGCTACTTGGTGGGCCCACTTTTTCTTTAAGGTAAAAGAATAGATAGGACTCCACTTGGCCCAAATCTTCTCCAATGGCTTTGCTACCAGCAACCTAAATACCACCTCTTCTAACTAGCTCTGCTCTGCTACAAATAAAAAGGAGGGCCAACATGCAGGTTTAATATTGCAAATAGTAAGAATTGCACTATAAAAGAGATGAACAAGAGGAAAATTCAAAGAAAATAGCATTTATTGGAGCATAAGCTACATACTACTTGCAAGAGAAACTAGACAAAAGGGAAGGACAAATTAGCATAGCCTCCACCTTGTAAAAAGAAGGAGGATGGACAGGATAAAATACAAGGGCAAAAGGTTGAGAGGGGAGCAACACTTTACAAGATAGCTAAGTACTGAAAGAGATATGAGGAAGACTGATAATGAGCAAAAAAAAGAGAACTATGATAGATATTTCAGAAATAAAGACTAGCAACTTGTTAACTTGCTTACTTGAGATATAAAATATTAAAGGAGGTTAAGGAGGAAAGAGAGAAAGAGCAGAGGAGCTAGAATGCAGAAAACTCATACATTATCTCTAATAACTTCAAAACATTTTTATGAAGAATACAGTTTATATTCAACTACATGATATAAGAAATAGTGTAAGAAAAACTGACACAAATCATGTATAAGGAAGACTAGGAAAAAATTCCAGAGTCACCTGGAAAACTCTGGCAAATAAATGAACACAAGATCTGCCCACTCCAAAAAATGCATGCAGAAATCTCATAGCATCTCTAAAATCTCAATGCAAAAAAGAAAATGATATCATAACTTCATTATACTCTTCTGGGCACAATTATGCTAACTCCTGCCTCACTTTCTTTTTTAATATCTAATTACCACTAATTTAATCACTGGGCTTTTCCAAAGCCACTGCCCTCAATAGCCCAACCATGCTTAGCTTCTCTAATAAGGCCAAATTACTTCTAATACTAAATAAATGCCACTCTGCAAAATTACTTTACAGTTCCTAACTCCTATGCAATTATTTCACTATTTGATCATATTAAAACTTAATTTCCTCCAGCACATAATTACTTCTAAAGTCTGAGACATCCTGCAGGTATTTAGCAAATAGCTTCATAATCAGTATAATAGTCTTAATATTGCTTTATCCACACATCTCTAGGTTTTTTACTCATTTTCCTTCTCCTTCTTATTATTACTTTCTCAATCTTATTTTATCTCCTTTTCAATCTGCCTTATCTCTCCTCAAGTTCTTTTCCACCTTTGCCTTGTCTTGTCAATTGTATTTACCTTTGTTCTTTTTTTTCCTCAATTTGACTCAGCTTTAACCTCTGATTTCTTCAGTTTTTCTCCTCTCAATTCCACATTTTTGTTTTATTATCTTCTTTCTATCCCATTTACTCCCCATTCATCTCTTTTTATTTTCTCTGCCTTTCTTTCTTCTTCAATCCAATCCTCTTCTCTCTCCTACTTACATTTTACTTATATCTTGACTTTATTTCTCTATTTCAAGTCTATTTCTCTATTTTACTTACTTCTAATCTACCTACTTCTTTTCTCCTCTAGTCTTTTAGTTTCCATTACCTCCCTTCTATAATCTTCCCCTTCTATATAATTCTATTATCCCTTTCATTTTTTGCAATTCCTTGGGTGCTTAACTTTGATGCCAACTCTAAACTCCCATATATATCTCCCTTTTCAATGAGAGACAACTAGTAGGTTTTTGCTTAACAAAGTGAGCCTCTAAGTTAGCAGGACCTAATAATGAGAAACAATGAAAAAAATTGAATTAGAGAAAAATGAGATAAATTTGGAAATTAAAAGATAGAAAGTAGAGGTAGATGAAGAAATAAGGAAGAAACAAAGAACTAGAACATAACTGTTAGCAATATCAAAACTAGCATACTGACTACAAGAGACCTTTTTATGTACTCACTGAGTGTCTTAGGTAGGAGAAATAATTGTGTATTCATGTAATCAAAAGCAGCAGAATTATGCAGTGGAGATAATTGCATAGTGGCAAGATTTTGCAAGATAATTGTTTAAAGCAGCTTGTGCCAAGTGTTGGAAATATACACTTATTTAACTGGTATAGCACTATTGTGGAAATTTCTTCAGGTATGCTAATAATGCCACATAATCTTCTTTATTAGCACAGAGCTTCTATTTGGCAAGAGAGATAATGCATTTGATAAAAGAACATGCCAATTGACACTTATATGCCTAATTAGTGTACTTCCTATCATTTTTATTGAGACATGTTCAGACCATGTGAATATGAACTATTAGACTTATACAATGCTGGAGTTGCTTAAAGTTGTTAATAAGTTTTAGCTTAGCAATTTTGGTAGCAGTCAAAGATGTGGAGGATTTAGTTGGAGCATTTTTTGTTGCTGGAGCCATTGTAATAACTTTTTAGCAGGAAAACAAGAGCATCTTGGGGGTTTTCAATTCTTCATATATAGCTTTCCATAATACTTATTATGTAGTTGCTCACTTTCATTACAGTGCACTATTTTATTTCTATTTTTTTTCATGAACAGTTGCTAGCATTATTATAGTAGTAATCATCATTACTATATACTCAGTCAAAAGACCTAATATAAATTATTGAACTTACTTAGGATGGGCTAAGCTGTCTAAAGAAAATAGCATGTTTATAAAGGTGGCTGCAAGAGTGCCATTAAAATACATTATATATGGTGATAATAACAAACTTTGAAATCAGGCAATTAGCTTAGCACAAACAATAAAACAAGTTGTTGCTCATAGTAGTTCAAGCATATTATGCTTCAAGTATAATAACAACAGTCTATAACATTGGCCATATTCCAACACTTCTTTCACAATGATAAATATTTAATTTTGAATCCTATTCAAGCTTTATCCAAAGAGTGGGTAACTTGCTATAAGGATTTATGACCAGAAAAGTCACCTAATTGATTATGTTAAAACAAGTTTTTTACAAGACTGATAAAAAAACTAAGCAGTTGCAATAATGACAAGATAATTTAGAGAGGAGGCAAAAGTATGACTAAATCTTATAGAGAACTTCCACTAAGACTGCCTTGCTTTAGGTAAGCAATGAACCATATTAGAAGGAACTTTTCTAAGATTGTATTGCACTATAGATTAGTGTGATATAAAATACAATTTAACTATTCATCACACCTCTCCTTATATATTACTTTTAGCTATGTCAATAACCAAAATACACTAATCAGATATGAGACAGGCTGAATCAGCCCTCTCAAAGAGCCCACTACTTTTTTAAAGCACTTCTCTTATAATATGCTAACTGCCTGATTTTAATTATATTTAAAAAGTGGATGACTTACTATAAGGATTTAGAACTAGAGAAGTCACCCAATTTACAAACAATCTATTACACTTGAAAAGTCATAATAAACATCATTAGTAATTGGCTGCCAATGGGTTTTCTAATTTGGGAGTTATCAACACACTCAATTCTATGTGCAAAGTATATAATAACTTCTTTAAGCACATTGTTTATTATAGAAAATATATCAAAGTAAGATTATTAAATAATAGTTATGCAGAGACTCATTGCTTTTGATTGTGCATTAGAGGTAGACAACTATGGTTATTACAATTTACCAGGACAAGAAAGGTACTATTTAATAAGTATTAACATCCCATACTAAGCATGACTCTGTGCTGATATATATTCAATTTATATAAGATATGAATAATGGCTTTATTAGAGACTTAAAGCATCTTTCTTTCATTTTGATCTAATCAACAATGATAAGTAAGTCCATAATTGTCAGCCTTCTTACAATTATTAATTACACATGACTACCCTCCACTATTTTTCTGCAACCACATTATATAAATTTCTATATAAATGCTCTATTATAGATCTTTGGCTTCTTAAACAAATTTCTCTACTAGTTTGGAAGTTATATCATTTACAATCTATTAAAGTATCTTTGACTTTGTCAAAACATTATAAAAAGATGCCTAGAGCACTAGGGCTAGCAATTAGGTATTGGGATCTAATTGATCTTCAAGTCTTCAACTATAGTTATGATTATATATGTTTTAGCTTACCATTATATTTGCTATTTGTAAGGCATCTGATTTCATAAGTGTATACATCCCTTATTAAAAGTATTAAACAATCAATGATAGTCTACATATCAAGTAATGCATGGAAGATTATATATAAAAGGCTTTCCAGTTCTTAAAAAACTAAATTGAGTGATGAATTAATAAGACTATTTATATTTTTAAGCCTTGAATGTGAGTTGCTTTTCATTGAATACCTTCAAGAATAGCCCCAAGCCCTAAAAATCATTTTCATAAAAACAAATATCTATTTCCTTAATCTAAAGCCATCCTCCAGATTTTAAGAGAAATATAACATTCTTGAGAACTTATTTCCAATTATAGAACTAAAGAAGAGTGATTATTTTGTCATTGTAGATCAATATGAATTGGCATACATGCATGAAGGCAGGCATGCATGAATAATATTAAAACTTTCTGGTTCAAAAAATAATTGATCTGTGGCATCAAGTTAAAGGAATTACATGCTTGGAGGCAATATATATAGTGGTAAAGGAAATTTGTTAATGGCAATTACTCTGGCTTCAGGATGCATCTGTGCAGCTTAAATAGCCCTTTGCAGAACATTGAGAAGTAATAAACCCAGATATATCAAGCATCAGTGCTATAACTGTAAAGTAAAATAATGAGTAAATAAATTCCAAACTTAGATAAATTTGACTCTGCCTCACTTAAGCTTAAAAATCTTCTTAACATTCTCTGAGAATTGATATCAGCTAAGTTTGTAACCAAGGTAAGTGTCAATTCCCTTGTACATTTCATCTAATTTGATAATCACAAAGTTTAAATTAATTGAATCTAGCTTAATGAGAAATTATAAAAACAAAATTACCTCTTTTATTCTGAAGTAGAGTTCTAGTTCTTAATCAGCTTTATATACTATAGAAAATTGTCAGATTTACTGTCAAGTAATATACTTTGCCCATGCTATGGGATAGAGAAGTTGTATCAATAGATGTCATAAAATAGCATAATGGCAGCTTACTGTGTTTTCTTATATATAACTTATTTAACTCTGAAAAGAATATGTGAATATTTGATTATAAAGGGTAATTAGCATTGGAACTATCTGCAATACTAGCTAGCTTTAGCATAAGATAATTCATAGCATAAAGAATGAAATGTACTACTATATTTCTATTATTAGACAGATTTCATGGCTGTGAAATATGTGTTACTTTTACTAAAGAGCAAAGCTTAGATTTTTTATAACATGTTATTACCTAGCTATCCAATTCTCAGAATCTTTATATACACTATAAATTCACAGACTATAAGAACATCTTAGTTCTTTTTTGAAACTCAATTACCTTAATTTTATAATACTAGCTTCCAAACATATAAAAGGCACTTTTACAAATAGAATCCTTATTTGCTTGCTTCAATGACTTTGATTATGATGCTAGGATTGTTATACTCAATGGTTTTTAGTGCTTTGAGCTTCTCCTTGCATTTAAAAAAACAAATCACCAATAAAAACTATTTCTAAAATTATTATAGTTAAAAAAAAATCACTTAAGGCAGATTGTTATATACTTTTTGATGACAATTAGAGATTATGCCTCTCAAATAAATTCTCTTGATTTCTGATTCCCCTTCAATTATATCCTTTCATCATATCTCTATACCTCTCTTTATATTTCTTCACATTTCCCAACCTTTACATTGCTTTTGAACACTTTTTTTTCTAAATCTTACAATTACAATGTCTTGCTTTATTTCTTATTGAATTAAAAACCCTATATTTAGCTGACAAATATGTAAGTCTATAATCTGCCCAGTAATTACATAACTATGTAATCCAATAGAGTATGTATCAAAATCTACTCACTCTCAGTTCAATATATGATTAACTGAGAGTGCTAGTAATATATTATTTACTTATATATTGTTTATCAATAATACTCAATCAATATGTAAAACAACTTTATTTATTTATCTATTTGTTTATTAACAATACTATAATAACTCTATATTAATTTTATAGTATTGTTGCTAAATAAATCTGCTTACTTCAGTTTATTGAAAATGGGTTTCAGTATTTAATTCTTATAAGCTAGGCCAAAAATCTGAATATATCTTTATAATATGTTTATCTCTTCTTTTTTATATTTTAACCTTTATTTTCTCTTATTGACCCTGTTTCTTCAACATTTATTAACTCATTATTACTCACACTATCCTCTTAAAGACTCATATGCCTCCAGAGTTGCTACTCTCTCAAGCTATTGGTTTTTTTTTGTAACATTTTCAAGTATTATGTTAAATAGTATAAGTGCATAATGGTATATGCATGGCATGTAATGCAAATGTGGCAGTAATATGTTAAGTGTGTAAGCACATGTGTAGTATGACTATGAGGTATTACAAGTAAAGCAAGTGTGGTAAGGCAGTATATAAGGTGGTTGAGCACATGTTGATTAGCAGTAGTGCCAAATGATGAAGAATAAAATTAAAGAACTTGGTCAGCTTTGCCCATTGATCATGCATAATGTATTACTCACTAAGCTGTCTTTTTTTTTATCCTTCTTTCTCTAGTCTTCTCTATAGACCTCATTCCTAGTCTTTACTAATAGCATTTTGTCTATAATGCTTATGTTCCATGCTTCAGTTAAAGAGCCTATAGCATGGTGCCAAGCTTACTTCTGCTCATCCTAGTAAAGAAGCAGTGCCTCTGTGTCCAGCAGGTTGGAAAATGAGTAAAAAGGATGAATTTATAGTTTATTCCAGAATTTTACCAGCATTGCAATGCATTGATCTATCCAGACTGCCACCTCCATTGCCAGCAAGATGCATTGTACAACTATTATAAAGTTGTCTCATATCAAGAGCCTGTCATATATTACAGACTTTGATTCCTTTACTGAAACTACTAGCATGAAATCTACTTTACTGTCTTTTTCTGCTGTTACTATGATGGCATCCTCATTAATTGTCACATTATTCATGCATGCATGTTTTAAGCTCACATTTGTGAAATATCACAGTTTGACATACAACCCTTTTTATAACCTTCAATGCAATTTCTACAGAGATTGTGAGTGGTGGCTGCATTGGAATATCAATATACTTAAGCTTATTCTTCTTCATCTTTTTCTCCAGTGCTGCTCTATCCTTCTGTGCCCTGACTTCTGCTTCCCTTTCTCTTTCTAGTTTTTCTTCCAGTTCTCTTTTTACCTTGCATTCTTCTTATCTGCATTACTGTGCATTCCAGTTTACTTATTTCATGCAGTTAGTGAATTTCCATGCCTGTGTCAATATAACTAATGTGAAATTAAGTTATTTGGATCAGTCTGAATAGAGGCAATCACAAATAAACCAGTTTTCACTAAGTTTTGAGGCTAAATTACACTTTACAAAGTACTTTTATAAAATATATAGGTGAGTAATAGAGTTTATTGGTTTTTCAGTCAATGCAACCTCAGTTACACCAAAAGAAGGTCCAAAAAGCATATCAAACTATTGATGAAAGTATACTATTGCCTTGAGCCTAAGATATTCACTTTTTGGGGATTCTGAGTATAGGCAATTAGCAACTTGCTAAATGTTATAGAATTTCCCTCTATTTATGCTATTTCCCCTCTCTGTGATGCATGACATTTTCTAGCTATTCTAAGTTATTTTCCAGCTATTTGGCCTCCATTTTTCTGGCCAAGAGAGGATCCTTCAATATTTTTAGTGCTCCAATTCCATAAATCATTAAATTCTTCTCCAAATGCCTCTAGACCTTTTTCATTAGGTGCAAATTAATTAGACCTTTCTAGTAATACAAATACAATAGAGTTTGATGGCCTTTTTATCAAGATATAAGCATTTTACCAATACCTGCTCAATTTTCCTCAATAACGAAATTTAGCTTTTCCCATCAAATTGCTAATCCCTCTATCAGTTTGCCATGGAATGCCTTTGAACAACTTCCATTATATGTGGATTGATTAGATGATCAAAACAATACTCAGTATGTAGAGGTTCACAAGTATTTTCACTAAAATATGCCTATTTTATTGTCAAGATATAATGCTAAATTAATGTCCTTGCACAGCCACAACCCCATTTAGCAGTAGATTATCTTATCAGTTGATGTGATTATATCTCTGATAATGCTATCAGATCCCATCAGATCTGCAGTAATTGCCTTGATTTGTCATTAGTGCACCAACTAATAGCTTTGTCAAGAATGCTCAATGTTTACATAAGATAAATCACCTAATCTCCAAAACCTGAGCATAGTCACATGATTATAGTCACATGATAGAATTAGGTATGCATTGAATCAAAATACTGATAAGTTAATTTTTCAGCATCTAGGCCATTGATAAGGCTAATCTAACTTGAGCTGGAGATGGAATTTTAAGGTGGTTCTGGCTATGTCATTTGCTTACAGTTTTCAGCAGAAGTCTGTTTTTATTCAGACTTTTTGATGATCAATAGCTTTATTATATCTCACAATTTAAGACTAACATATCATCACATTAGCCATTGTGTCCATTCACACCTTTATTTGCTTCTTGCAGTGTGGCTCTTGCTTTTGCAAAGGCTTTAAATGCAAAGTCAGGGCATGTCTAGTCATGTGGGTTTATATATGGTGCTTTTATAGTTTCTATTGCAGTGTCTAAACTACCCCAAAAGATTTTTAGCTTATTCTGAGTCTATGCACACAATGAGCAGCTCTTGCAGTAACTCATCACATAGATTTAATTCTTAGGTCACCCCTTGTGCCTCCAGTTTTTTGAGAAGGTCATCAATTTCCATTTAAAATTTTATATTTCCAATCTGGTAATAACTCTATTTCTTCTGTAATTACATTATGCATATCTTCATGTAAACACTCTATGATGAATTTACTGCTTCTCAGAGAATATCCTCTGCCAGTTCAGAAGTTATATCATTGGCAATCCACTTAAGAATCTTTATATTTATTAAGACTTGATGCAAGAATTCTAAAAATACTCAACCCATCAATTAGATACTGTATTCCAAGTGAGTGAAATTAAATGTTCAAGTTTTTCAACTGTAATGATCATGATCATGATTATGATTTAGCTTACCACCATGTTTGCCATTTATATAATACCTGATTATGACATTATGCACTTGGCTTATATAAGGATTCAAAAAAGTTAGTTCAATAATGGTCTTATATACTTACAGAATGGACTCACAAAAGGCTTTCCAGTCCTTTGAGGACTGAGTCAAGCTATGAACCAATAAAACTATTGATATTTCTAAATCTAGCATATGAGATGTATATCTTATTAAACATCTTTAACAATGGCTCCAAGCTCTGTAAATTGTCATCATAAAAATTAATGTTGCCTTCCTTGATCCAAAGTCATTATCCATGTTTGAGAAGAGCTATTGCATTCTCAAGTATATTTTTCCAATTAAGGAGCTAAAGAGGAGTGATCATTGTGGCATTATAGGATGATAAAAATTGGCATATATGCATGAAGACAAAGTGTGTATGAACAATATTGAAACTCTTTGGTTTAAAGGGTAAATGATCTGTGGCATTAAGTTGTAAGAATTGCATGTTAAAAGGCAATGGATGTAATAGCAAGGGGATTTATTAATCACAATTACTGTAGCTTCAGGATATATTTTTATGCAGCTTGAATAGCTCTTTTGTAGGTAAAAGCATAACTATCACCATTGAGAAGTTAAGAATGCCCTTTATATAAACTAGAACACAGACATACTAAGTATCACTACTATAGCTATAGACAGAATTATGGTGAGCATAAGAAATTCTTGCAAATTTGAAGATGCATTATATTAGAATCTAATAATTTGCAGATGTGAGAAGCTAGAAAATGCAGTAAGTATATTTCTCAGTTTCATGTAAGTGACTAAGATGCTACTTAGAAAACATAGTAAGTATATTCTAGGATAGCATCAGTTGTGTATATAGATATGTAGATGTTATTTATGCACCCTTGGTCTTGTGTAAGTAACTGAGGATTGTTTCTATGTCAAGTCTGTATTTATATATTCATGAGACAATGGTAGCATTGTTCATTATGCATGCAGTATGATATAAATAGGTGGCCATTAGTGTGAAATATATAAAGGGGTTGAATTGAGGCCATTATGACATTGTGGTTGATAGTGTTCTGATCATGAACATGCTAATACATTATTTTAGCTCAAGAATTCTTCCAATGTTCTTGGGGGGAGGGCACAAGCCAAGTTTGTAACTTATATAAATATTAATTCCCTTTTGCATTTTATTCAACCTAATAATCTAATTTGAAACAAGTAGCTTGAATGAAAAGTAGAGAAATACCTGTCTAATTCTAGAGCAGAGTTCTAGGTTCTTAATCATATTTACAAGTACTACAAGTAAACCAGTGAAATTTGATTAACTGTCATATAATATACTTCACTCATATTCTGTAATGCAGGAGTTATATCAGTGAGTGCCATTGAGTAGTAGTAGCAGAATCACTGCAGGGCTACCACACTTCCTTTATATGTAGCCATAGACAAGACTGAAAGAAATTGGAATTTGTATGCCCAGGTATCTTTGACTAACATGGTGATATGTCTGTTTTAACAATGAAATAAAATGAAGCTATTGATCATCAAAAAGTCTGAATAAAACAGACTTCTGCTGAAAACTGTAGGCAAATGACATAGCCAGAACTGCCTTAAAAAGCCCTCTCCATATTATATTAGATCAGCTTTATTAGTGGCCTAGATGTTGAGAAATCAGCTTATCAGTATTTTGATCTAATGCACACCAAATCAATCATGTGACTATAATCAGGTGACATGTGCACCCAAATTAGTCATGTGATCATGATCATGTGACTATGCTCAGGTTTTTGGAGATCAAGTAACTTATTTTTAAGGAAAGCATCACACCTTGACAATAAAATGGGCATATCTCAGCAGGAATACATGTAAACCCCTACATATTTGGTATCATTTTGATTGCCTTATTAATCCACACACAATGAAAGTTGTCCAAAGGCATTCTGTGGTGAACTGATAGAGGGATCAGCAATTTAATGGGAAAAGCTAAATTTAGTTATTGAGGAAAATTGAGCAGGTATCAGTAAAATGCTTATATCTTGACAGAAAGACCACCAAACCCTATTGTGTTTAATATTTCCAGAAAGGTCTAATTAATTCACACCTGATAAAAAAAATTAGAGGTGTTTCAAGATAGATTGAGGGAGATATCAACAATTTACAGAATCAGAGCACCAAAAACATTGGAGAACCCTCTCTTGGCCAGGAAAATTAATACTAAGTCTCTTAGAATCAAAAAATAAAGGCCCAATAGGCAGAGAATGGCCCAGAATAGCCAGAAAATGTCATGCATCACAGAAAGGGGGAATAACATAAATAGAGGGAAATTCTATAACATTTAATAGGTTACTAATTGCCCATGCTCAGAATCTCCAGGGAGTGGATATCTTAGGCCCAAGGCAATAGTATATTTCAAGTCAATAGTTTGATATGCTTTTTGGACCTTCTTTTGGTGTGACTAAGGTTGCATTGACTGAAAACTCAATAAACTTAATTACTCACCTATATATTTCATAAAAGTACTTTGTAAAGTGTAATTTAGCCTCAGAATTTAGTGAAAGCTGGTTCATTTGTAATTGCCTCTATTCAGACTAATCCAAATAACCTAATTTCACATCAAGGCTTTGAATCAAGCTTCTCCCAGTTGGTTTTGATTGCAGTAATGCATTATCTTTACATCAAAGCCTTGCAATTACTTAATTGGTGGAAAACAAACATTTGTTGGAAAGTATCTAATAATGTCAGTGTGATTGAATATGTATATATAATGGGTATATCTTTTTGATACTAATGATCCTGTCTTAAGATCTTTGACCAAGTTCTGTCTAAGATGTCTTCATATTCACATAAATGCTGCATTCTTATAAGTACAAATCAACTAATGAGAAACCACACAAAAGGGTATAATGGGATTCATACCTGGCTTGCAGATGATAGGATGCCAGTGTTCATTCCAACACCAACACTACCATGTTGACATGGCAGGTATACATAGTACTATGTCCAGGATGATCCCAAAGTATGGAGGCAGATTCATCCCATCTCTTTTCAACCAAACTACTAACCAAAAACACTCCATGGGCAAACGAGATTGATTTTTGAATCCATAGTCATCACATTCTCAATAATACCAATTGAAATTGCAAAGCAAAAACATTTCACATCTCATAGATTCAAGGACATTTCCATACATATTATACATTTCCATTCTGGCAACAACCCTATGTATTCTGTGATGATGTCATACACATATTTGGATAAACACTCCATAAGGGATCTCCTGCTTCTTGGAGAAACTCCTCTGTTAGCACTCACACACCCACAAATGATGACACATCCTCGACCTCAATCAAATCACACTCTCCAGCATTACACACTACTCAGTCACCATGCACTAGGAACAAAGCTTTCTTTGTCCCCATTACACACACTGTCTGGCTGCTGTCTGGCCACCGTCATGTTAAGGACAAAGCTCCCTTTGTCCCATATCTACTTAAATAAGACACTTTCCCACTCCACACCCTCAGTTAATTACGCACATTGAACTGAGGGTGAGTTCCATTCCTACCACTTCTATACCTTATGCACTTCACTCATAATGTACCAATAGTTACATCCTTGTATCAGGTAGTCAATTATGCACATTGAACTGAGGTTATGTTCTTGTATCAGGTACTAGTGTAATATAGGTTCTAACATCCTCTATCAATTCAGAAGCATAGACAAATACAGATTTTTAGAGTCCTCAGTCACACAATAATGCATAGTATGACTGAGGGTGGCTTCCCATAGATATGAAAAGAAGTGGTAAAATAATTAAGGTTTCCTTTCAAAGAATATTAAATACTGATTGCTGTGCTACCAGGACAAGTGTATGCAAATAATTGCAAGGTGTCTGTAAAAGGAAAGTCACTTTATAATCTAAGGATGACATATGGTCGTGGAAGTCTTTTGTCCTCAACAAGAAGTTGCTGCATTTATACCTGAATCAGTACTTATAGCTGCGTGTGTGTGCAAGGTGCCAAGGAGTCTTTGATTTCTACTTGACATTGAGTTCTCTACATGTTTTGACTCAGTTTTAAGTATTGAGTGGAATAGATCCCGCAAAAACACCTGCACAATTTGACTTTTGAGTTCTTCTCACAATGAGGGAGACGTCTGAGTCTGAATCAACTCCTGAATAGTATTCATTCCTCTTGCATTAGCCCAAAGGCCTCTATTTTACAAAATAAATCCACATGTAGTTAATGTTAGAACAGGATACCTATAACAATGCTTGTAAGTATTCCTATAGGTACGTTTTAGTGTCATATTCATATCAAAAGTACGTGTAAGGCTCACCCTCAGTCTGATATAATTGACTGAGGGATGAGTAAAGTAAAGGGAATATATATACTGTCGTGTAACAATGGCGGCCACTGTCCCTGGTGACAATAGGGCCAGTGTCCCTGAGTGTGATAATGTGATAGCGTGAACGAGTGTGAAAGGGTATGATCGAGTGATCGAGGTTGATGGTGTTGTCATCGGTGGGTGCACGATCCAGGGCGCGTTCGTCATCTGTGGGCGTCTGAGCGCTAACAGTTAATCAAGCACTGTCCTACTCACTCTTAACCTTCTCATATCCGGCCCTAGGCAGGGGCCACGCAAACCAACTCGATTCTATTTCTTCTGCGACCACGTCATGTACATCTTTATGTAAACGCCCCGTAATGGATCTTCGGCTTCTCGGACGAATTCCTCTGCCAGTCCGGAAGTTATGTCATTCGCAATCCACTGAAGCATCTTTGACTTTGTCAAAACATTACGAAAGGATGCCCAGAGCACTTGAGCCAGCAATTTGGTATTGTAATCTGATTGATCCAATGTCAAGTCTTCAACTGCGATTATGATTGTATATGTTTTAGCTTACCGTCATGTTTGCCATTGGTAAGGCACCTAATTTGACGAGTGTGTACATCCCTTGTTAACAGCATTAGAAAATCAGTGACGATGCACATACCAAGTAATGCATGGAAGGTTACATACGAAAGGCTTTCCAGTCCTTTGAGAACTGAGTCGAGCGATGAACCGACAAGACTATTTATATTTCTCGACCTGGAGTTTGAGAGGTACCTCTCATTGAACATCCTTAGCGATGGTCCCAAACCCTGAGGACCATCGTCATAGAAATGAATATCTGCTTCCTCGATCCACAGCCACCCTCCAGTTTTCACGAGAGCTATCACATTCTCAAGTACCTTTTCCCAATTTGGGAGCTAAAGGGGGCAGGGGGAAGGGGAGTAATCAAGCCCCACAGTAAGACGGATAGGAAATAAAGACGTACATGCACAAAGATCAAGCGCGCATGGACAACATCGAAACTCTCTGGTTCGAAGGGTAATCGATCTGTAGCGTCGAATTGTATGAATTGCATATTTGGAGGCAATGGACGTGGTGGTAAGGGTGATTTGTCGATTGCGATTACTGTGGCTTCAGGATACGTTTGTGCGGCTTGAATTGCCCTTTGCAAGCAGAAGCAGAACCCATTGAGAAGTTATATTGCTTGATACAGATTAGACGTACCAAGCACCACTGCCACAGCTATAGACGGGAATTATGGTGAGCGGATGAAATTGTTCAGAATCTGATGAGACCTCACCCGAGCTCGAGAATTTTCTTAATGTTCTTGGAGGGCGGGCACAAGCTCAGTTTGTGACCTAGGTAAACGTCGATTCCCTTGTGCATTTCATCCAACCTAATAATCCAATTTAAAACAAGTGGCTTGGATGAAAAGTAGAGAGATACCTCTCCCATTCCGGTACAGAGTTCTATGTTCTTAATCAGCTTCACAAGTACCCACAAGTAAACCGGTGAGACTTGACTGACTGTCATGTAATACACTTCGCCCGTGTCGTGCGACGCAGGAGTTGTATCACTGAGCGCCATTGAGTAGTAGTAGCAGAATAACTGCGGGGCTACCACGCTTCCTCTATATGTGACTGTAGACGAGACCGAAATGGAGTGCAATTTGGATATGACTTTGAACACAAACTTCTCCCGGTTCGTTGCAATTGGCGGGGAGTAAGTGTTTGTTGGAAGGTATCTACTAATGTTGGTGTAATTTAATGTACATGAATATAATATATACATATCTTTGATATAGTGGTCTTGTCTTGGGAACTTTGATAAAGTTCCGCTTGGTCTGAGATCAGCCGATGTTGTCGTATTCACTAACTATATTCAACGCTGCATTTATGATCAGCACGAATGAAGTAATAAGAAACCACACAAAAGGGTATATTACAATTCATTCCAACACTAACACGACTATCTTGCTGTAATAGGTCCCGAAGTACGGCAGCAGGTTTCAAAAGCATGTAAATTACCCGTGGGGAAACGAGATTGATTTCTTGATAGATAGTCATCACATACTCAAGAACTGAACCGCCTTCGGATTACAATTGAAATAGCAAAGCGAAAAAAAAAAAAATTCATGTCTCATAATTCCAAGACCATCTCTTTTCAATTAATCAACCAACCAACCAAAAGTACACAAATTGCCTGTGGGCGATGTTATAATCCGAGATGTAGAACACCGTAAGTGAACACCGACCCTTATTTGACCACCCTTCACATTCATCACGTCGTCATTGTCTGGCCTGGACAAAGGGACAGAACAGTATATATATTCCTACTTATCCAATAAACACCCTCAGTCATTTTTACCATAGACTGAGGGTAAGCAGACATTAGATTCAACACATGACATATACTTAACGGTACCATAGATAAGACACTTATGTTGTCTATGTTTCTATAGGTACAGAAAATCTACCATAGACTGAGGATAAGGACACTTATGTTGTCTATATTTCTATAGGTCTTTGGGTCTAGATTCTAACAGGCAAACTGTTAGAACTCAAGATTAATCTAGACTAGAAGACGAAGTAGTTCCTCAGTTCAATGTATGATTGACTGAGATAGTAGCCACCTAGAAGACGAAGTATGTCTGTAGGTAGCTACATCACTACGTATCTTATGCGTGTGGATAAGTACTCACCCTTAGTTCAATCTATGATTGACTGAGGGTGTTCAATGACTTGCGTGCGTATATGTAGGTATTGTAACAATGGTAATTTATGTTCCAGGGCCGTAATATGGCCAGCGGCTGGTTGAACAAGGTGCATGGAGGAGGCGAGTGAAGTGGCCATGTGCTTACCAACTCAAACGAGATTGGATTCATCACATACCCAAGAACCAAACCGATTTCATCTTTTCCTTCCATATTGTACTAATACTAAACACATCTCCATTCTAGCAACCGCAACCGACTCTATGTCTTCCGCGACCACGTCCATGCACATCTTCAGATAAACACTCCGCGAAGTATCCTCCGCCTCTCGGAAATTTTCTTCCATCAGTTCATAATCCACATCATCCGCAATCCACTGGATGACCTTTGATTTTGACAAAGCGTGACGAACAGATACCCAGAGCACTCGAGCCAGCAACTGAGTATTATAATCTGATTGATCCAACAATGCTCAAGTCTTTAGTCTTTCCACTGTATACACTGTGATTGTGTATGTTTTAGCTTACCGTCGTGTTTTCCATTTATATTGCACCTAATTTCGAGGTTGTGTACATCACTTGTTAGTGGGGAAAAAAAAATCAGTGAATGCTCCACAGGTCCACAACACGGAATCGACTCACGAAAGACTTTGCAGTCCTTTAAGAACCGATTCAAGCGACGAACCAGCACGATTATCTATATCTCTCGACCTGGCGTAGGAGATGTAAGTCTCATTGAACATTCTTAACGAAGGTCCCAAGCCCCAGGGACGATCATCATAAAAATGAACCTCGCATTCCTCGATCCAGAGCCATCCTCCAGTTTTCAGTAAAAGTATCACGTTCTCGAGTACCTTTTCCCAGTTGGGGAGCTAAAAAGGGAGGAGGGGGGGGGAATAGTCAAGCGCCACAGTAAGACGGGGTAGGAAAGAAAAGAAAAGAAAAAGACGCGTACATGCACAAATACCAAACGTGCGTGGACAACATCGAAACTCTCTGGTTCGAAGGGTAATCGATCTGTAGCGTCGAATTGTATGAATTGCATATTTGGAGGCAATGGACGTGGTGGTAAGGGTGATTTGTCGATGGCGATTACTGTGGTTTCAGGATACGTTTGTGCGGCTTGAATTTCCCTTTGCAAGCGGAAGCAGAACCCATTGAGAAGTTATATTGCTTGATACAGATTAGACGTACCAAGCACCACTGCCACAGCTATAGACGGGAATTATGGTGAGCGGATGAAATTGTTCAGAATCTGATGAGACCTCACCCGAGCTCGAGAATTTTCTTAATGTTCTTGGAGGGCGGGCCCAAGCTCAGTTTGTGACCTAGGTAAACGTCGATTCCCTTGTGCATTTCATCCAACCTAATAATCCAATTTAAAACAAGTAGGAAGTAGAGAGAAATCAAAAGATTCACCTCTCCCATTCTGGAGCAGAGTTCTAGGGCTCTTAATCAGCTTCACAAGTACCACAAGTAAACCGGTGAGACTTGACTGACTGTCATGTAATACACTTCGTCCGTGTTGTGCGACGCAGGAGCTGTATCACTGAGCGTCATCGAGTAGTAATAGTAGCATAATCATGCCTACCATGGTTCATTTATATCTGACCGTTAGATACAATGCAATCCTCAGTCTTTGTATCACAACTCGGACCGAGTATACCTTCCGATCTATGTATTCCTTCCAACTCTACCCAGTCTCCTTTTCCCCCTGCGGCCTGGCGGCGATGGGCATCAGTCACGTGTACTCGGCGCGTGCTTCCTGGACAGATGTGATGTGGCGTTGAATACAAGCTTCTCAGCTTCTCGCGGTTCATTCGCATTACAATTACAATGATATGGTATATTTTTATCTGGTAATTGAAAACTGGGATAGGATTCTTGATAAAGTTCTAGTAAGTCTGGTCTGAGGATCAGCCGGAGTCGTCCACATGATTAATGACGCCCTGGGCTTTGGGCTTGATAAAGTTCCGCGAGTGCGTGTGCGTCATGCAAGGCGCCAAGGAGTCTTTTGAATTTTTTTTTTGATTTTGATTTCTACTTGAGACTTTTGAAATGTGGAATAGAGATAGAGCCCGCACAGTTTGATGGTATTCATTCCTCTCGGATCAGCTCTAATGAATTTCCAAAAAAAAAAAAAGAAAAAAAAAATCCTCCAATCCGCACGGTAGTTGATCAAATCAACTACTATCCTACTCGTTCGTAACTTTCGAATTCTTCCCGCATTTGCACAATGCAATGATGCGGTATATTTTTACATCATCAAAGTTCTAAATGATATAGGTGGATGGTAGCTACTTAAAGAAAACGGGGGATAGATATTGGATCTTTTGATAAAGTTCTAGTAAGTCTGGTCTGAGGATGTCGTATAACCTAATGACGCCTGGGCTTGATAAAGTTCCGCCCGATTCATTCGCATTACAATTACAATTCCAATGATGCGGTATATTTTTTACATCAAAGTTCTAAATGATATACGAGTAGGTGTAATTGAATAGGATTCTTGATAAAGTTCTATCAAGTCTGGTCTGAGTAATCATCCGGTGTCGTCCCACATGATTAATAACGTCCAGGCTTGATAAAGTTCCGTGTTGGCAAGGCGCCAAGGAGTCTTTTTGATTTTTTGATTTTTTTGATTTCTACTTTGAGACTTTTAAAGTGTGGAATAGAGATAGAGATAGAGTCCGCAACAGTTTGATCATCTGAATCATCTCTATTTTACAATTAAAAAAAAAAAACAACAAAAATCCACACGACAATAGTCAAATCAAACACAACCCCCCACGCGACCCCACCCTACTCACTCTTAACCTTCTCATACCCCGACACGGACCGAGACCACGCAAACCAGCTCCTAGCACTACTACCATTATCAGCAGACTGCCCACCAACATCATACCCCTCGACATCACTGGGGACCTCTACCTCTTCGAACCTCGCAGATCCAGATCCAGAGGTAGTGCGCTCACGCACGCCGGCGCCGACGCGGTCCAGCGCGGCGAGCTCGGCTTGTAACCTACGTCTTCGCTCCGCAACATCAGGCTCTGGCGCAGGCGTAGGCGTAGGCGCGGGGGCGGGGGCGGGTGCAACGACGAAGGCAGCGCCAGACGCGAGGATGCGCGCGCCATAAGTCCTCCACAGCGCTCCCAGCGCACCTCGTGTCGCTGTTGCTGTCCCCTCCACCGCCTGCTGCTGCTGCTGCTGCTGCGGCTGCGCTTGCACAGCACCCCAGAGCGCCCTGAGGCGCTCCTGCACAAACCGATACGCACGCGCACGTAGCTGAGCGAGGGCCTCGTCGATCTGTGCCTCGTGTGCGCGGAAAAACGGGCGTAGATGCGTCGTGTAGACGTGTGAGGCGCCTTGGGTCTGTGGGAGGACGAGGTAGAGGAGGAACAGCATTTTGATTGTGTAGTAGAATGGGATCCTGTGTGGGGGGTGAGGGGTGAGCACGGACGAAGGAGGGAGGGAGGGAGGGACGAACCAGGAGAGGAGGAACTCTGCGAGGGACTCGATGGCGACGGTGCAGCCGAGGACGGACCAGTACATGAGCCAGCGCTCGAGGTCTGCCTCGAGGGCCGGGCGCTGGCTGAGAGACTTGTAGGAAGCATAGGCGGGATAGATGAATGCGGCTGCAGCGCTGGAGCGGGAGTGTGTAAGCAGCGGCCAGCCGTGGAGTGGGGACGGACGTACCTGACGATGCGGGCGGTAAGCTGGAACATGGCAAGTGATGACATAAGCGATGGTTGGAGTGACTGCGACTAAAAAGGCGGGGGAGCAGCCGAGCGTGGGGGAGTGGGGGACGATGAGGGAGTACGGGTCGTTTATCGGTAGGTGGTGTGATTTGTGTTTGTAATTGTGGCGAGCTGAGAGGCGTAGTGCGGGACGAGGACGGGGAGGAGCATCGGTTCCGCAGGGGCCAGTGGTGAGTCTTCCCGTCTAGAATGGCAAGGGCACTGTGTTGTTGACCGGTACAGTGCGGCGATACTGCCGCATGGGCGGGTGGTCGGGGAGGAGATGGAATTGCATGAGTATTGGGTGGGCGAGATCCGCGAGGTGCGTGCGCGTGACGACAGCGACGTCTGGACGCGCGTGCAATGGTTCTGGGCCCCGCACGAAGTCCACTCCCGTCTCCCGTCCTTTGACGCCGCTCTCTGTAGCCCCTACGAACGCGTCTTTTCTGATACCCTCGACTTTGTTTCCACCGCGTCCTTTGACGGTCCGTCCTCTATCCTCCCCACGTGCCAGAACTCACTCCCCCACAGCCATAGTCCCACTACACACACTCAACGACGGCGACCTCTCCCAGCCTTTTATCCCCTGGGACGCCTTTTACACCCGCTACACATTCCACCTCCGCCCCCCTCGCCTTATCCCTCCCGCACCCGGCGACTACTCCTGCCTTTGCAACGTCCCCTACGCTCCACGTCCTCCCACGTCCCTCATGCACTACTGCCCCCGCCCATCCTGTCGCCGCTTCTTCCACACCACCTGCCTCCTCGCCGCAGCCTGCCTCGACCCAGACAAAAACCCCACATCCCGCGCCCGCCGCCTCCTTTCCGCCGACCCCGACCTCCCTCCGCCCCCACAAAAGAACAAGCACAAACGCAAACGATACGGCCGTAGAGGCCGCCACACCGATACAGACACAGACACAGATTTCCACCGCCACCTCGCGTCCCTCCCCCCGACCCTCGTACGAATCGCCTCCCAGCCTATCGTGCGCGGCCCCGCGTGGCGCCCAGGCGGCCTCAGCGGCAACATCCGCGCCGTTGTCTGCGCCCGCCGCATCGTGCATCGTGCTGTCGCCCGTGCGCGTGCGCGCGAGGGCGAGGGCGAGGAACAGGAGGAGGGAGAGTATCCGCTCGATGGGTGGGAGACGCGCGTCGGCGATATCTCCCGCGCTGTTGTTGATTTCACCGCTGATTTGGATTCGGAGGCTAATGTTACCCCAACCACCACCACCACCACCAGGCGCAGCGGCAGGGGTACAAAGCGCCCGAGGGACTCTGGCGCTGCTGCAGCGCACCATCGTGTTCTCCCCTTCTTGTGCCCGCAGTGCCGTGGGGCGATATAGGTACGATGGTGGAATATTTTTTTTTTTTTTTGTGGAATCGAAAGTGTATTATCTTGTAAGACGTAGTTGTATATATCCTGTGCCAATACCAATATGACCTCTGAACATGTTCACCTTTTACCACACTCTATATCTAGTTTACTCAGTAAGAAGTCTTTCCCCAACCACAACTGAACACCCGCGCGATTCTGAAAAGACGGAGCGAGTTCATAAGCATAAGCAGCACCCACACCCTACATAGGCATAGATACCGTTGTTTAATCAAAGGCAGGCAGATAAAGAACACGTACTTTGGTGAATTAATCGTAAAACACCAGCTGTTGGTGGACACTAGAGTATAGAGAGTGCTGGGCACAAAGAGCATGCCCACAGTCTCAGTCTTAGACTGAGAAGATTGGATTTCATAATACGATGCGTCGTTTATCGATTACTTCGGAGTGGTCAATCAATGGACTTGAGTACAGTGGAGTGTATTTTTTTTTTTTTTTTTTTTGATGAATGAATGGCATTGTTATGTTTTATGTTCAAGGTCGCCAGACCGCGAAGCTCGAAGCTCGTACAAGGCTCCACGGTCACGGTGTGGTCTCATGCCCTGATTATCAAGAAGAAAAAAAAAACGAGGAAAACGGCATGAGTAGTTTGGTGCAAACACATCTCCTCGTGTACTTTTGGTGATAATTGTGAGATTCGTTTAGACTTCCCTCCCTGACTGACTTTGGCTTTTGCGAACGGAACGAATTTTTTTTTTTTTTTTTTTTTTTTTTTCCCCCGTTCGTGCCAATCTGAACCCGAAGTAAAAGAGGTCCAACAGCCTTCCAAATAGTCCTTTTTCATTCATTAGGCATGTTGGTTACTTTCAGGAAACTTGAGCGATGTATCCGTCCCTTGAGGGAGATAAACAGGAGAAAGTGATAAAGTGAATAATCGCTGAGTGCAGGGAAGAATGCTCTTTTGCAAAACAATGTAAAAACAGAGTAAAAATAATCTAACTGATTTCAAAATTTTATTTGAATATTTTTGTCAAAACCATAGAAAAAATATTCTGACCTGATTGGTCAGTTCTGGAGTCACATGACAAGACTTATGTAATCATTAAGTCTTCTCGGTTTGACTTTTCCTATGGAAGGTCTTTTCATTGGCTACAATATTTCTTTCATGGTTTTGACAAAAACATTCAAATAAGATCTTGAAATTAATTTGATTGTTTTTACTGTGTTTTCAGATTGTTTTGCAAAAGAGCATTGTTTCCTGCATCCAGTGAATGCCTTTTGGAACTTGAAGAAGAAGAAGAAGAGAGAAACTAGGATAAATTCACCATCACCAACACAAAGAAGGAGGAGGAAGAACCAAAGGTTTATTTCCATAGATAAAAGCTTTCATCACATGTTCTGTAGAAGCATGCTGCACCAAGGTCAGTCACCTCTTTAGACTAACAGGAGTACAGTCTCCCTGCCAGGCATGTCTACTTTGTATGCAATATACTTTGGATGGGACAATGGTGGTATCAGATTATTTCAAGTTGCTGTTGCAACAGGCCAAGCTTGATTACTTTAGGCTTAGAGAAAAGAAAAAATCAACTTCAGAAAGGTGACCCAGTAGGAATAATGTAGGATATCATGAGGGTATCTGCCATCTGCCCTATTCAGGAGGGCTATATAGGTAAATGGAAAGCAAAACAATGAGTAAGAGACCACCGAATTAGGTGACTTCTACATCAAGATTCAATCTTATCAGTTATTCCAGATTCAAAATTACAACACACTTGTATCATTTTCCAAGTCATCCTATGTATACGTTGTTGGAGTGTGATACTATGATGAGTACCACAGACACAACTGGCCACCAGCCACTAACACTTTACCCCTTTGTACTATGACCTCCTTTATGTCATCACTCTGCTTTGTCCTGACCTACCTACATATAATAGCTGTCTACAATATGCACTACCCTCAGTTTGTTGACACACACTGAGGGTATGTCCACTTAGATTACAACAGTTATATTCATACTGACCAAAAGATACCTAGACTTGACTTATGTGTTACTTACTAGGTATCTACCAATACAGTTCATTGACATGCACTGAGGACTTGACTTATGTGTTACTTACTAGATTCCCTGGAACCACAGGTAAAACTGCATAGATTCTAACAGGTTATGGGCCTACCTTGAGCAGAATGACACAGCATTGATTGCTTGTTGGAATCTCTTGTCTCTCTTGTCATCACACTTGCCAATTGCACCAGAGCCCCCATATGGGGTTGCCCTTTTGTCCTTTGTCTACATTGCTGAGATCTCTGTCCAGCATATGATCTGGAAGGGTGCCTTCCCTGTTCTGCCTTGATTTATCCAGTAACTTGCTTGCCCACCCACCTGCACCACTATACCTAGAATGCCTTCCAATCCCAGTGACACTGCTGCCCCATCTGTACAAGCCATATCCATTCATGGTGCTAAATGAAAACAGGAGAAGTTCAGCCAGAACTCATCCACCATTAGCCTTGCCTGCTGAACCACAGCCCTGAAAATTCACCTCTCCCTGCTCAGGCTCAAATCTCCTTATCTCTCCACCAAGCACCAAGGATGAGCCAGTTGCATACCAAAATTGGGTGGTGAATGACAACCTTGCTCACACAGTTGTCCTCACTGCACTTGAAAAATCAGAGTATGAGGGACTGGACAATGCCAAGACTGTAGCAGGACTCTTTAACATCATCAAAACTCATGCAAAAAGTGAGGAACCCATCTGGATGGTGGCCCTGATCCAGGAAGTCTTGAGGATCCAATGCTTGCCCAGAAAACCCCTACCTGAGACAGCCAGATGTATTTGCAACATTGTGAACTGGATATTTGCTATCCAAGCCCTTGATAAAGACTTGTTCAAATGCATGGTCCTCCTAAACAGCCTGAACAGCCCTCAGTATGAGCCAATACAGGCTCAAGTCTCTCATGGCCTTGCCAATGCAACTAAAGTCAATCCATATAAGTCAGATAGCATCCACAAGCTTCTTGAAACTGTACAGAACCTAAATGCCCTGAAATCAGTGGGCAACACACCAGCAGACACCATGCTTGCCACTACCTCCAAGGAACACTTCTGACCACAAAGACTCCACCTCCCCAGTCACAACCACCCTGCCAGCTTC
>QLON01000758.1:0-23745 GCA_003313675.1 Termitomyces heimii
ATACTCGCGAGAGGGCTTGGCGCGGTCTCTTCACAATCTACGTGAGGTATAATTAGCTCATCAACCTCATGTCCGAGACAACGTTATTGGTAGATCACTTCAGATTGCGTAACAAGCGGACCGCGGCTGGTCCGAGTCCATGTTTAATTGAGGCGTAAAAGCAGCATCTTCGCAGCTACACCATCATATGACCCTCAAAGACGTCGACGGAGGTCCAGGAGTACCATTTAGACCCTTAGGCCTCCAATGACACATGTAGTTTCTACAATAAGATCAATGACCATATCGCCGACATGATTTGCACGTGAAGGAACAGCAATAACATTATAAGAACGCTGAGGGAGGTTGAATGTTGGAAAAATGTGGCGAAGCGATCCAAGGAGCACCCCAAAATGGAAAAACTATGAGTCGACCCAGGTTCGAACTGAGGACCTCCTGTGCACATAAAGCTCAATGTGAGACAGACGCGATAACCAACTACGCCATCGACCCTTAACGCCAAAAGTCCAAGGTCTCGATTCGATATCGGAGGGTTGAGTGGGCCTGAACGGACCAGCCTTAATATGTTGGCGAGACGACCGACTTATCGTTTCAAGTCAGTTAAACTGATAGCGTGGTCTTCATCAATGAGAATGCACTTTCTGCAAGATACGTTACATCATTCTTATATTAATGATCGTTCAAGGAAGGCACGAATGTATAAGTAACATCATCGAGCTTAAGGGGTTGAGGTTGATCGTTGGCAGGCGGCCTAGTTCAATCTCTTCATCTCCAATGTGTGTATATTGTATGAAACGAACTTTGAGCCAGACAGAATCAGAATTGTCCTTGAGTTGCCTTTATCAACGACTGGGACGCCCTGCAGGTCCACACCATGCATGTATTATGTGGAGGGGAGAACTTTCTTGAATTTATTCAACGAGCGATTTAATAAGGACTATGACGGTACTGTGTTGAATGGACGGCACCCACTTCATCGATGGAAACAACTTCCTCTTCTGTGAGCGGTGCTGTTCCCAAAACAAATTGTGAAATAATAGTGTAACGACAAGATATACACGCACGCAGGTCTCCAACAACCAGATATTCTTGTAGCCGTTTCCTCTTCGTACTCGTCCTTCATCCATGGCATCAAATCTTTAGGCACTGAAACATTCAAGAGTACTCACGTAACAATCACAAAACCCTTCGCTCTTGCCCACAAGAAGATCACCTGCCCCGGAGTAATACTTAGACGTTTTGCTGCGGCGTTAATGGGACCGTCGATGGGTCCACCAGGGAATCGAGTTATAGGACTAAATTCTTGTGAGAATCGTCATATGCAAAGAGAGGAAAGAGAGGTGGACTAACGCGAGGCTGCCGTATGCTTGGATGATAACACCTTGCTGAGAAGCGTAATCAAGGAGCAATTTGTAAGAAGTGTAGTTGTATGGGTTTAACGATATTTGATTGACTGCCGGCTTAATTTTCGCAATCTTCATAATAGTCTGAAGTTGTTCGATGTTGAAATTGCTGACTCCGATGCTCCTAAGTGCTCG
This sequence comes from Termitomyces heimii, assembly GCA_003313675.1. Taxonomy (NCBI): domain Eukaryota; kingdom Fungi; phylum Basidiomycota; class Agaricomycetes; order Agaricales; family Lyophyllaceae; genus Termitomyces; species Termitomyces heimii. The sequence continues at coordinate 1,539 of QLON01000758.1, forward strand.
ATATTTAGGACCATCGCTAACTGCAATTGTTCAGTTGGTTTGTACCTCGCCAAACCGTCTTCTTTTATTTTTTCGAACTCCCGCCAGGCGCTTTCAAAATCATCTTTGATAGAGTCTGGGGTGTGGATGAGGTACAAGTTGACGTATTCGAGGCCAAGCTAAATGTCCAGAAATTCATAGATGATCAGCGACACTTTGAAAATGCTTACTTTTGTCAGACTTGACCGGATAGCTTCGCGGATGCTACCTGAATGATACTTTGTTGTAATGAATAAACTTTCTCTAGACAGCCCACTCTTGCGAAGACCTTCCCCCACGCTACCTTCGTTATTGTACACTTATTTGATACCTGTACACTGGTCTGATGTAGGTAGGGATAACATGCTAACGTACTCTGTGCGGTATCAATATGCGAAAACCCCAGCTCGACAGCTTCAATGATCAAGTTTGATACATCCTTATCACGGAGGATGGTTCCTGTCCCGTAAGCAATGCCGGGAATCTGTAACAAAGTCAGCGGTGCATCCAGGAGGATAAGGGGGATTGACTGAGTGGCCGTCGTTCAGCTTGAAGTTTCTGAAAGCCATCTCTTAATAAGTCGCAATTTGGAATAGTGGACGTTATGCATCGGAAACCTCTATGGGTGTTTTTGCTATTGGCAGTTGTCATCTTGATGATAACGTCACAAGGGGGCATTGTGCATGGTATGTAACTTAGTGAGTTACATACAGACCTAAAACGTGAGACCTAAACATCGTCTTCGCTAGTATATCGGTTAGTACACGCGCCTGTCAATACATTCATTCGGACGCGCGAAAGCTGGGTTCGACTCCCAGGCGAAGAGAACAAAATAATTTTGTTTTCCGTTTTCTGTTTCTGACTTTTTACAGCCATACAAAACGCCCTTTCCGACTGACTCGTACGAGATATTTGACAACAATTAGCTTACATTAAAATACACCTGAGCCAAAGCAAAAGACATCCAATGACTAGGCTAGTGTGAAGGTTATTCATTACATTATCGTAGTCAGTACTAGGAGAAAATTACTATCACCAACTGGGAGTTGCAAAATTTGGATTAATTCGTTAGTTAAAGTTCAACAACCTCACCTTTTTTAGGTCGGACTAAAGGAATGAGTAGGCTAGTATCTTAACTAGACAGTTATAAAGTTACTTTTGCAATGGAGGACTGTTGAAGCTCCTCGGAAGGAAGCCGGACATTGCAAAACCTTTTTTACGATCATGTCACATTACCGGTTGAATCTTTCAACGAATCGTGTCGCGAGGTCTTTGGCACACTTTGACTTCCGAACAAAGTGAAATGATCGATTGTCCGGCAGAGCATAAGTTTGTCCTATACAGTCCTCCCATTTACACAAGACATCTAAAAATTGAATATAGACTTTCTTTATAATATATCTGACCTGTGTAGAACAGCTGGAACAAAATTAACAACTGGAGATTAAAACCGAGAACAGTCTTTCTGAAAAATGTCATTTCTCGTACATGATCAAGCAATAACAATACAGTGACACGCTCAATCTGTTCCAGATTCAAAACCCAGATAGTAATATTACTACTCTATCTAAGTCTGAGAGAATCAAAGATACAGGCATCCTATTCTCTGAAGAAGTTACATTTTGCAACTATGTACATGTGATAAAAACAATTCCAAACCCCGTTATTGTTTATTTTTCCGCTTACGACATGGCTTATGTCGGAGGAAATTACTCCAATTATACGAATAATCAAACTGTGAAAAGGTACTGGGCTTTTCAAGAGGGCTGGTTCAGCCTGTCTCATGCCTGGTTAATGTATTTCGACAGCCGACGCGGCTATAAGTAGTATATGGGGAGAGGTGGGTGGGTAGCTGGATTTGTATTCTACGTCGCGCAGATCTAGGGTGCAATGCAGTCTCAGAGGAAGTTCCCTCCAGTTTAGTTCAAGGCTTACCTGGAGCGAGGTGGGCTTAGTGGAAGTGCCCTAAGGGACTCAGTTCCACTTCTGCGTCCTCTCTAGGTGGTCTCGTAATTGCTGTGACTCTCATTTCCTTTATTCGTCTCACAAAAACTTTGTTTTAATGGTATAATAAATTTTACAAGAAACCAATGAATAGGACCGAAAATTGCAACGATCACATGGGAATACCTAGAGAGGAGGAATTGTGGAACCATTCCCATTAGGGAACTTCCACCTCGACAACTTCTTTCTAAGTAAGCAAATTCTATTGTCGGAGGAACTCACACCAATGATGAACTTAACCACCAGCAACAACTCCGATAGATTAAATAACGATCTCTGTACTTTGACCTCATTAATGCTGCAGATTCTAAAAATAACACACTGATGGTGAAGTGGTTATCATGCTTGCCTTCCACTATTCATGTAAGCAAGCGGCAGGGGTTCAATTCCCCTTCAGTGTATTAATTTTATTAAATTTTCAGACTTGTCAGTCATCTTGACATTTCAAGTGCAAAGTTTCCCAGTCATTTTTTTTTTGGTGGTTCTATGGGTATCTAGATGTATCTACATATTGTTAGCTTCTAGTTACCAGAAAGGGTGTTTTCAGTGTCTTGTTTGAGTGCTTTTTGTTTTGCACTAGGATTTTGCACTATATTTGGTATTGGATTTTTTAGCCCACCTAAGGGAAATGCAAGTTATGCATGTTGTGTGGGGCTCAAGTTGATTTCTTTCATCTATTTTGCCCCAGCAGGCAGGGGACCCCCATACTCACTAAAACCCTTAATGCCAATTTCCATGTGTTGCAAGGTTGTGAGTTCTCCTGTATAATCTTGTACCAGGTTTTTTTGATCAGTTTCTTGTCCAGGGCCCTCTTGCCATATTTCCTAGCATATGCTGCTAGGCAGTTTAGTTTTAAACACTTCAAGATGGCATTTTGCCACTTACTTGTGATTTTCTTGGTCATGTGAAGCTACTCAGTATCTGATTCTTAATGTATTTTCCAATCACATCTTAGCTTCCATATTAGGCAGGTGGATTCTGAAACTGCTATTCTGTACATCCTGCTTCCAGCCTCTGTCTTTGTACCATTCTTATGTTTCAGTTCAGCCAGTGCACATTTAAGTATTAGATCTATACTTGGCTTCTCCCACTTGAGGCCTCTGTGTTTGCCTGCATGCCATGAGAATGTGCTCCATATCTTCAGTGGTGTTGCAAATGTGGCATTTGCTTCATTTCTTGTAGTTTGTTATTTTTTCCCAGTATTCACCAATTTTGTAGGTATTGTGCAGTGCTTTTCATAGAAAAGCTCATGATTCCTTCATTAGAGTCCTGTCTTTTAGGGGGATCCATAGAGCCTTATCTGTCAGTGGGTTCTTATTCAGTTTTTTAATTGCCCATCTTGCTCTATCTAGGTTTTCTGTAGTGCCTTGTCTTATTGGGAGGAGTTTCTTTTTTATTATCCCTCTGTAGAGGAGTGCTTGTGTTGCATTGCTGAGCTTTACTCTCCTCAGATATAATCCTTCTACTGCCATTATGTCCATGTTTGGGCCATGATGTGCTTGTGCTCCTTCTTTGGCTAGTTCATCTGCTTTGTCATTTTCCCTGAGGTTGCTGTGTTTTTTCATTTTTGTGAAAATTGTAAGCCCTAGCCTGCTTTTTAAGTAGGATGTTGTGGTGCTAAGGATTTCCTTATTTTTTATCTCCATCCAGCCCTCATCTTCATGTTTCTCTAAGGATTTAATCAGGTTTTCAATTTTTCAATGGTTAGTTTAGAGTCTGTAAATATTTCTATATAATTATTTATATCTATGCTCCTTGCTGCTATCAATACAGCTAGTGCTTTGCCAACATTATTGGACCCATTTAGATGTGTGGATACTTCTACTGCCTTATTTTGGAGGTCTTCTTCTCCAAACTAGATTCTTGCTCCAGCATGTGTCACGACCTCTTCCGGAATCCCCCGGAACAACCCCGGGACCTCACCCAGGACCCTCTCCACAACACGCCCCGCCCCCGCAACTACCGACGCCGCCACGAACTCGCATCACAACCAACATCAGCCAACCCCCCGGGAACCCCGCTTCATGAACCCCGGGGTCGACCGCCATCAACCGCCGGATCACGCTACCCGCTTCCGGCCATCACGCATCATGATCCCCCCGCGCCAATTGATCGTGCATCCCTCATGTGCGATCCCAGTATACAGTCCCGGCCCGCTACTCAATACCTTCCGGAAACCATCCCAGACACCCCGGAACTCCGAGACCGACCCCGTAGTACTTATAGCATAGTTCACCGCTGTATTCGTTAGTCTTGATATTACCTGAACTGTTGCGTGCCCTTTATTTGATTGGTACGCATTGACTGGCACGCTTTGACTGGCATGCCTGAATAATCACGTGCTTTGAGTTTGGTACGCACTTTGCAACTCTAAATTTACTAACCGGGTCTCGCCTTAGAACCTCCGGTTCCGACTCAACCCCCGCCAACTTCCAATCTCCCCAAAACCCCGAAAACCCCCGGGCCAAGTTCCATTTCCCCGGAACCAACCCCCTGTTCGCGTCTTGAACCCTGGAGCCTTAACCCCAGAGTTCCAGACACCTGAGTGTTCGTAGATCAAGTCCGCATCATAAGGGCGTTGCTTTCCCGGAAAGCCCCCGAATCAGTGGAACCTGACAGCATGGACATTCTCATATCTGTTGTTGATGCAAGACCCATCAGTATAAACCTATATTCATTGGGGAGGTCCTGTCCTCTTCTTGTACTGGTTTTGGCTTGTTTGCTAATTTGCAATTGTGTTTTCTAGGTTATTATTTTCTTTTTCTATGAAGACTTGAAAGCTTTCATAGATCAATGCTCTGGTATGCAGTCTTTTATTGAAGAGGATTGATGTCTCATTATTTATTTCTCCTATTATACCTTCTATAGTTTGCTCAGAGTTGAAGTTTCCCAGTTCTAGGGAGTTCCATTCATTTTTTAGCTTGCTTAATAGTTTTCTTGCATTTAGTCTGCATCTATGTGGGTGCTTACAGCTCTCTGACCTCAGCTTTTTGCAGTTTCAGCATTTGCAGTTCCTTTTAGGTCTGTGATCATTGTTGAATGATGTTTATATTTTTAATAAGTTCTAGTAAATCCTTGACAATCTTGATTTTATGTGTTTTTCTTTGGCATTTTGCTGCTGGGTGTTAAAGCCTGGATTCTTCATGCTTACTAGTTATGTATGATACCAGATTAGCATATTCAGCCTTGTCTTGGATTCTAGTTGTATTGGTGAGATGATTACACTATGTTTTTTTTGCAGACTTTAGCATTGTGATAGATTGTGGGAGGCCTTCTCTGCTCTTTCTTGCATTAATGATCAGCATCTGGAGGAATATGTTTTTATATGCTTCATTTTCCTGTATATCCCACTTTTTGCTTAGGTTCATGTATATTAGTGAGTTTGCTATCTTTGCCCATGTTAAGTGAGTACTGCTTAGGTTTAGGTATTTCTTAGCCCTCATTAGATCTATGGCCTTGTTTCTGGCCTTGATGTTTAGCAACTTTTTGCCTCCTTGCTCAGTTGGCTTAGTTAGCATGTCCATTCTTAATGTTGGGTGAGTTGTATTTCTCCACATGAAATCCCTTATCATTCTAGTCAATCTTGTTTCTATTTCTGGAGGCATTTCTTGGATGCATATCTGGTATTGTATTCTTTCTACTACAATTATGCCTATTATTAGATGTCATCCATCTATTGTGGAGTGTCTCCTGTCCCATCTTGTGAGGTTTTTTGTTATTTTTTCCAGTGTGGGTATTGACACACTGGGATTATCTATGTGGTTACTGATATAAGAGCTTAGTAGTCTTGTAGGCTCCCCTTCTCCTGCTATTTTAATTCTTTCTGGAATTTGTATTGATGTTCCAGTTACTTTTCCTATTGTAGTCAGATTATTTCTGAAGGTTTTGGACCTCACAAGTATTATTGCAGTTTTTGGGACATTAAACTTTCCCCCTAATGCTTTGTACCAATTGTCTAGGATGGTTTCTAGGTTATCTAGGTTATTACCTTCTGATAAGTATATGGTTGTATCATTAGCAAAGAGTTTTACTATTAAGTGCTCTACTTCTTCCCTGATTTTGATTTTTTTAAGGTGCAAGTTCCTGAGTATCTGGGCCAGAAACTCTATTGCTAAGTTAAAGATTAGACAGGACATTGAGTCTCCTTGTCTTACTCTTTAAGTCACTTTGTAGAGAGTGCTTCTTTTGTTATTTACTATGGCTGTTGTTTTTGCATTACAATATAGTGCTTTGACTATATTTCTGAAGTGTTTTGGAAAGCTAAATGCTTTGAATGTGGCCCATATAAATTTGTGTCATATTCTATCATATGCCTTTTTCTGATTTAAGCAGACAATCATACCATTTACTTTGTTTTTCTCATATTATGCTATTACTAAGTTTGCCAGCTTTATCTGATCTTCTATTCTCTGGTTTTTTATAAAGCCTGCTTGATCAAGGTGGATTATTCTTGGAGTCACTTCAGCTGGTCTATTTGTGAGTATTTTAGTGAAAGTTTTATAGTTCATGTTAAGAACAGTTATAGATCTATAATTTCTGGTATCTGTTCTATTGCCCTTTTTGTATATTGAGCATAGCCATCCATTAGTAAAGCCTACATTTTTTGTCATCCCATAGTTCTTGATGTTGTTATATATTGTTGTGAAGTAATCTGCTATGTTATATGTGCAGGCAGAGGCTTCTTTACTGTTTCTTTCTTCTTTACTATCACTTTCTCCTTCAGTATCTAGGAGGCTTTTCTATATCTTCTGTGGAAATCCATTAAATTCTGCTGCTTTGCCATTTGGCAGTTCTTTTATTGCTTTTTGGACCTCTTCTCTCACAATGTTTGTGGCTAGCATTTCTGTGTGTATCTTTTTTATCCTCACTTTAATATGGCTTATAACTTTCTTTAGGTCTTTCTTGTATTCTCTTTTATTCTCAATTGTGTCTTTGTTTTATAGGTCATTTTGAATTACTAAGACCTATATATTTATTCAGCAAAAATAGACTAGTGGCCTGACAAAACCCTAAACAATAAGCAATAAGTATGCTCTCCTCTAATACTAATCTGGAGGCTTTGCAAGCAATGCAAGAAATAATGCAACAGGAAATAGTGATGGAAAATATGAAGCTATCTAAAGAAGAAAGAGTAGAAATGTTAGAAAAGAAACTACAGATGCTACAGAATCAAGTATTTGATAGGGTAAAGATTTGCCTACTAAAATAGGCTCCAAAAAAGTATAAGTCAGTAAGTGCTACTGATCTGATAAGGATAACTGCAAGTGAAAAGCACATGAACTAACTACTAATAAATACAGCACCTTCAAAAATAACTGCTAATCTAATGTCTACTACATATAAGACTACTATGCCAATTCAACCTCATTTACATTCTTTTTTGGGTATTTTTTCTTGCTATGTACTATTCATCAACTAGAATTTAAGAATGCCAAAAAAAAACAGGAAGGGCTTTTTTGACCTATAGTGCCAATATATAACATAAAAAAAATTGAATGTAGTTTTTGATCAGATCATAAAAGCTCAGTAATGCTATCAGTAAGCAAATTATGCAGTGTAGCACTAAATATATAAAACCAAATAAAAATGGCTATTACTCCTCATTATACAATGAACTTAGCAGTTATTAAAGAGTACAACAATATTTGACTAGAATTTAGCTTACTCAGCAAAATAGTGGAAGAAGAAGAAAAAAGAGGAGTTAAGAAAGAAGAATACATCATAAAGGCTATTTTGTTTGAGTAGTGTAAGGGTGACCTCTGGAGGCTATGGCTCAATCACACAGCTGGCAAAGGAAGATCCAAAGTGTATTAGAGTATATACTGACAATATTGTAATAACTACTCATCTGGCAGAGAAAGATCCAAAGAGAACAAGTCTAGGGATTTCCTATGCTAGGTTGGATGCTTCTGGGGCTTCTGAAGCATGAGAAACAACTGTACAGTACAACAAAACCTTAAAAACTCAAAAATTGACTAACCAAACAACAGTGCAAATAAAGCAGGAAAACTCCAGACTTTAGAAGTCAGAAAGGCAAACTCCGGCTTATGTAAGCAGCCTGGAAGCAGTGCTGGAGGGTCCACACTTGTCTGAATAATAGCTAAAGAACTAGAGCATCTCAAAGGTTGAAAATAGTATTAATAGATAGTGTTGAGAGAATAGAAACAACACTATAAGAGGAGATATAAGAAGTAAAGAAATGAATGAAAGGAGAGTGAAGGAATAAGAAGTGAAAGAAGAAAGAAAGAAAGGAAAGGAGGAGTTCCCTGACATCACCCTCCCTCTAAAGTGTGGCATCTTAACATGCTGGGTAGAAGTAGTTCTGGATGGCCTGGTCTACCTTGAAAAGAGAATAAAGACCTCTAATTGCTCAAGGAGCATTGGGATGCTGCTGATAAAATTCCTGGACCAAAGTAGAGGCATGGACATTCTTTTGTGGCTCTCAAGAGATGTCCTTGATTCCATAGCCCTTCTACTTGACCTTGAAATGAAGCTTGTTCCTAAAGAGTCAGCTGTCAAGGATCTGTTCCACTTCATACTCTTCTTAGTTGTTAACTAGAACTGGAGGTGGAGGTGGCTGTGGGCATTGACATAGAATTGGATCTTCAGGTGCTGGGGAGAGTTTCACCACATTAAAGACTGAATAAAGTTGACTCATTCCACTAGGCAGCTTGAGTCAATAGGCTAGTGGGTCCACCTGCCTTAATATGGGAAAGGGTCCTAAATGGCGATGAGAGAGCTTCTGAAAAGGGTGGATAGTAGCAATGTCAGAGGCATCTAGATAGACTCGATCTCTTAGCTTGTACTTGGGGGCTGGAGCTTATCCACGATCATAATAGTGAGCCATGTCATCTTTTGCCTTAGCTAAAGCAGCCTTGGCTTCTTCCTGAGCTGCCTTCATCTGGTCTAAGAACTCATTGACAGCCTCATTCTCTGAAGGCTGCTCACAAGGCTCAAATCTCATCCAAGAATGTTGACCAGTATCTAGAAGGAAAGGAGACATCTGGGTAGCAGCATGCATATGGTTGTTGTATTGAAACTTTGCCTCTGGTAATAGGTTGTTCCAGTTATCATATTGCTCATTGCAGAAGAGCCAAAGATACTGTTCTAGCTCTTAGTTGACATGCTTGGTCTGGCTATCAGACTGGGGGTGGTAAGCAGTGGAGATGTGGAGTTTGATATGGAGGAGGCAATATAGTTTTCTAGTAAACTCTGCTACAAACTGCAGTTCACAGTCAGAGACATAAGCATTTGACAGCCCATGAAGTTTCCAGACATGCTTCCAGTACAGATTAGCAGCACCCATGGCTGAGTAAGTAGTATGCATTGGAATAAAATGAGCATGCTTGCCACAAAGATCCATCACTACTATAATTGCATCATATCCATGAGAGTCTAGTAGCTCAACAATGAAGTCTACAGAGGCTACACTTCAATGCTCAGCTAGAATAGGCAAGGGAGTAAGTTGTCCCATAGGAGGCTGACAATGAGGCTTTGTCCAAAGGCAAAGGTCACAGGTGAAGGTGTAGGTGCCAATATACTGTGACATTTGAGGCCACCAGTAATTCCGTGAGACCAGCTCCAGTGTCTTCTATCTACTAAGATGTCCTGCAACTTGGGAGTCATAATGCTGCTCTACAATCCACCTCCACAGGTCAGGCAGGTTAGAAACATAAATGTGCCCATGAAAGATAAGAAGACCATTCTCCAGAGACCATTCATCAGTGTAGACAGACTTCACTCCAGTTTTTTCTCAAGCATGCAAGGCCATGGCAGCCTTGGCTACCAGATCTTCCTGAGCACCCTCCTGGTTACTTCAGTAGATGTCTCAAAGAATGCTCACCTCTTCTCCCTGGCCAACCACACCTTTCAGAGCATGGATAGCAAATAGTTCTGGCCTTAGGAGTACAATATTGTCATTGTCACTAGCTCCTGAGCCATAGTCTACTCACCTAGAAAGTGCATCTGGCTTGCCCATGCTTCATTCAGGTTTGTGGTGCAGAGAGAAGTCAAAGTTGGCTAGATACAAGGACCATTGAGCCTGTTGGCAGTTGAGTTTCTTAGCTGTCCAAAAGTATTCTAAATTCTTGTGATCAGTCCACACTTTGAATTTATGCCTAGCACCTTCAAGGAAATGTCGCCACTCTTCAAAGGACTGAATAATAGCTAACATCTCTTTATCATGGATCTCATAATTTCACTCCACTGCATTGAGACTCTTGGAGTAGAAGGCTACAGGATGCCACTTACCATCCTCTCTTGACTGTTAAGAAAGAACAGCTCTAGTAGCAAAATCTGAGCTATCAGCTTCCATACAGAAGGGAGAGTCATCATTTAGGAATAGAAGAACAGGCTTTGAAGTAACTACTTGTTTGAGAGCATCAAAGACTGTCTGCTGTGTGGCATCCTAGTGCTAAGAAGTATCCTTAGTGGTGAGATCAAAGAGGGGCTGAGCATGGTGTGAGAAATCCTGAATAAACCTCCAGTCGAAGTTAGTGAAACCCAGAAAGGCCTGGACCTCCTTTTTGTTCTTAGGCTCTGGCTACTCTACCACACCAGCCACCTTGACAGAGTCCATCTCAGCCATTTCATGAGAGATGATTAGTCCAAGATATTCAACCTTAGTCTGCTCAAACTCATACTTCTCTAGCTTAAGATAGAGCTGAATTGGCAAAGATGTTCCAGTATGATGCATGTAATCTGACGATGCTCCTCTAAAGTCTTGGTATAGATGAGGATATCATCAAGATACACATATACAATACCTTCTGCTATAAGGTCTTGGAAAATGTCATTCATCATAGTCTGAAAGGTGGCTGGGCTATTAGTAAGGCCAAAGAACATTACCAGAGGTTCAAAGAGTCCACGATTTGTTCGGAATGCTGCCTTTCACTCATCACCTTCCTTGATGTGCACATTGTTGTAGCCCCAGCAGATATTCAACTTGGTGAAATAGCATGCATCTCAGATGTTGTTAACAAGCTCGGAAATGAGTGGTAAGGGATAGCAATTCTTCATAGTTATTGCATTTAGGACTCAGTAGTCCTAAACCAGACATAGAGATCCATTCTTCTTCTTAATGAAAAAGATTGGAGAAGTCATGGGAGACTTTGAAGGGCAGATGTGACCAGAGTCTAGATTCTCTTGCAAAAAGGCATCAAGCTCATCCTGTTCTCTAAAAGAGAGAGAATAGACCTTGCAGCTAGAGGGCTCAGCATTGAGTATGAGCTCAATTGCATGGTCCCACTGTTTATGCTCTGGCAGGGAGTCAAATGATGCCTTAGAGAAAACATCTTCAAAGTCTTGCAGGTGATGAGGAACTACATCTTGGAATGACTTAGGAGCAGAGTTAGCAGCAAATGCCTGGGCTAATTGCTGGAAAGTGGTTTAGCTTGCTCTAATCTCTACTACCATTGGCAGAGGTCGTAAGGTAGTCACATAGATTCTATCATCTATCTTAATAGCCTTGTCTAGAGACTCAGGGTTAGGAGTGCACCTAAATTCACCTTCACATCCCTCTTCCATCTGGGCTTCACTCACCACACCTCGAACATCCTCATAGAGAGCCTCTTTATAAGGGAATGCTAGGAGGGGAGGATCCAGTAGATCAAGATCAGTAAAGGGAAGGTGCCCCACTCAGCAAGCCCATACTGCAGCATGCTCCTGGGCTGACACTCTGCACTTCTTCCTAGCTTCCTGGGCACATGTGGAATAGTGTTAAGGGCAGTGGCTCATACTCACCTTATCCTTAGCCCAGTCAATCTCTGGATTGTGGTTATGTAGCCAGGAGAATCCAAGTATCATGTCCTGCTTCCCTAAGCTAGTAACTGCAAAGATAACACACTCAGAGTGGGTCTGATAACAAAAAACTAAATCCACTACAGAGTGAATGGATTCAGCTTCATTGAGTGTACCATTGATGTTGTAGACTGGAATAGGGTGAGAGAGAGGCCAAATAGTGAGTTGATGTTGTTCCACATAGTTGGCATCCAGAAAGAGCCTAGTAGCACCACTGTCCAGAAGAGCTACAACACTCTGAGTCTGCTAAGTATCTGTTGTCTCAATATCTACACTTAGACACAGAGAGTTGGGAGAGGGGGTGGAGGCAACAACATAGTGACGAGGAAGGTGTCATTCCCAAGCTGGAACACAAGGGTGTCAAGCAGGAGGAGAAGAAGAGGAAGTTTAGGCTAAGGCCTTAACTAAGGGGGTACTTTATATGTTGGAGGGGATGCTTATGGTTTCAGTCAAAGAATCATGAATAAGTCTATAGATAGACATGCAAACCGGTTAGCACCAAGCAGCAGAGGCATACAACTCATCTGTCACTCTACTGAAAACCCTCTTTAGCAGGACCAACAGACTCTTTCAATGATTCTGCTACAGCCTCCCCAGAACCTGAGAACTCATTGAAAGGTTCTGGTGCAGGCTGTATGTCAGGAGAAGGGTTTCCCTGGGCATCTCTAGCAGCCAAAAGTTGGAGAAGAAGCTCTTCCTGCTCTAAGGCTGAAAGATAGTGCACCTTCAACCCCTGCGGGCAATATCGAGCAAAGTAGCTAGGCTTTCTACAGTGGCAGCAGAGAAGAGGAAGTAATGAGTGTTGATGAGAGGCATCAATATCTATTGAAACTCCAGGAGGAAGTGAATGTGCTATAGGTGCCAAAGCAGAAGGTGGAGCATGAGAGGGAAAGGGAGGCTGAAGAGAAGAACAAACAGAGAAAGAGGCATGGAAGGTGGAACAAGGAGTGATTTTATGATAAAGCTCATGTTGTAACTCCATGAGCTGCTATTGATCACGTGCTACCTGATACCAAGACTCAATACTTATATCATCTGGTCATCCCTCAGCTATGCTATTGATATAGTCCATGAGAGAGGGAAGAAGGCCCTCTTGGAAAGTGAGACAGAGTTGGAGACCATCAGGATAGGAGGCCTATTCAGCCAGAGCTCTGAAAGAGTCAATATACTCATCTAAGGTTTGCTTTCCCTGTTTATATTGATGAGGATCTCAAAGAGTAAGAGCTGCTATCTTAGCAGGATCCAAGGGGAAAAACTCTGCCCAAAACTCCTGCCTCAACTGACCCCAACTTCCAAAACTCTCTACTTCTCCAGGGCATCAAAAAACTCATAATGCATATGTCAAAGCTCACCCAGACTTTATATAAGAGAGAATCCAGGCAATTTTGAGAGCATCAGAGGGAAAGGCTTTACCACTGAGCTGGATGTAGGTGATGCAAGACTGCAAGAAGCGCTCCCCCATAGCTCGATCACCATTAAATGCATCTGGAAGTGCTAGGCAAGGAATATTGGCATGAGCTGGGGAGGAAGCCCTAAGGTGAGGAGCTAGGGGTGTGTCAGCCCTAACTGGAGGTGTCTGAAGAGGAGTAGAAGTGAGAGAGAGGCACTTTAAGAGGGCCTGAAGGGAATGGGAGATGGTGTCTGTGACTTGATGTAATCTAGCAAGTTTGGTAGTGTAAAGGATGAGGGAAGCTTGAGTAGTCTGCACCTAAGTCTCTAGAGCAAGCAAGCAACCTTAGGCATCATCCTGAGGGGCAGAAGCATCCAAGGAAGTGTCTGAGGGGGCTGATTGAGTCATAGAAGCAACAGAGGAGCAAAGGATAATCTAGTGGGGGAGAGACCTAAAAGGACAAGAGAGGGCTCAAGCAGGCTGAAGAGGGCTCCCAGACTGAGATGTGGAGACTTGTTCTGCTGTAAGAGTGACCTCTAGAGGCTATGCCTCAATCACACAGCTGTCAGAGGAAGATCTAAAGTGTATTAGAGTATGTACTGACAATATTGTAATAACTACTCACCTGGCAGAGGGAGATCCAAAGAAAACAAGTCAAGGGATTCCCTATGCCAGGTTGGGCACTTCTGGGGCTTCTGAAGTGTGGGAAACAACTGTACAGTACAACAAAACCTTAAAAACTCAAAAATTAACTAACTAAACAACAGTGCAAATAAAGCAGGAAAACTCCGGACTTTAGAAGTCAGAAAGGCAAACTCCAGCTTATGTAAGCAGCCTGGAAGCAGTGCTGGAGGGTCCACACTTGTCTGAATGATAGCTAAAGAACTAGAGCATCTCAAAGGTTGAAATAGTATTAATAGATAGTGTTAAGAAAATAGAAACAATACCATAAGAGGAGATAGAAGAAGTAAAGAAATGAATGAAAGGAGAGTGAAGGAATAAGAAGTGAAAGAAGAAAGAAAGAAAGGAAAGGAGGAGTCCCCTAACAAGTAGTAAAGACTTACATCAGATTATTTAATCTTAGCAAGAATCTAGCAATATTAATGGTAGTATAAGATTTGTAAGTAATATGCTTAATTATAATAACAGTAGATGAGAAAAGCTAAGTAGAAACAATAATAAATAGCAGTTTGCAAATTATTTTAATAACAGTAGAGATTGCTAACAAACTTGGAATTATTTACAACTCTAGCATTGTGCTTAATATGCAAAGCATCAATGAATCAGTCAATTAGTCACTTGGGAGCTTGCTAAAAATGTTTCATGCATCATTAGTAACATTACTTTTTACCTCTAAATCTACATTCTATAATTATCTGTATATAATCTACTACTTGAAAGATTCTTTAACATTTTAGCAATATTGTAGTGAAGATAGTATTAAAAAAAAAATGATGCTAATAGCTAGTAATTTTAATATAAGCATTAATAAGCTTCTACTTTGCCTTAATACAGCTTTTCAATATATTTTACTACTTGCCAATGCTTCTTACTGCTTTTTTACACTTCTTAGCACTTATTAGCATTCTTTACTACTTTTATATATTTCTCAGTGCTTACTAACACTTCTTAATATTTAATAGCTTTCTTTACAGCTTTTTGATATTTTTTACTGCTTGCCAATGCTTTTTACTACTTTTCCATGCTTTTTAGCACTTATCAGCACTCCTTACTGCTTACCAACACTTTTTGCCACTTTTTCATGCTTTTCAGCACTAACTGATGCTTCTTAACATTTATCAGTGTTTTTATTATTTATTGACATTTTTTTACTACTTGCTGCTACTTTTTACTGCTTTTTCATGTTTTTTAATGCTTATTAACACTCTTTGCTACTTTAACATGCTTTTTACCACTTACTGATAGGTCTTGCTACATTTTAAAAACTTTGTGCTTCTAGTCAACATGAAAATTTTGCTAATGAGCTAGACAAGTAGAATGACAACTGATAGACAGTTTAAATTCATCATTCTATGCTTGAGGTTTAACTAATGCTTATGACTACTCTTTAAAATAGATTTAACATATTTTGCATTTATGCTATTTATATACTTTAGTGACACTTTATATATAATTCTTTGTTTTACTTATAAAAATTATATATAGCTACTACAAAAATACAACAGAGTATTCTGGACTATTATTCATCCTTATACAATATATTAGGCATTAACTATAAATGCATTTTTTCCATATTAAGTTTATTTACAGAATTACACTATATAAAGCTTGTGTTATGACTTTACTACACTCTCCTGAATATAATCATATTAACTCCCATCTTTTTCCATTTTTGATATCTAACTATCACTAATTTAATTACTAAGATTACCAAGTTCCCCTATAGCCACTACTTCTTAATGACTGGATTATGCCTAACTTTTCTAATAAGGTCAGTTCACTTTCAATACTATATAAATGCTACTTTATATAATTGCTCTACAAGTCTCAACTCCTGTATAATCATTTCACTGCCTGATTTTGCTAATACTCAATTTTCTCTAGTGCATAATCACTTCTAAAGCCCAAGACACCTTGCAGATACTTAAAAAGAAGCCTAGTAATTAGTATGTTAGTCTTGATATTTTGCCCATACTTTATCAGTCTTTCCAGTCTTTCTCAGTTTTTCTCATCTTATTTATTTTTTTCATCTTCATTTCTAGCTTTTCAAGTTTTCCTTTTACTTTATTTCTTTTTTCTAGACTTGACTCAGCTTTAATCTTCTAAATCTTTCCAGTTTCTTCTTTTTAGCTTTATTCTATTGTTTTACTTTTTCCTCTTCCTTCTTCTTTATTCTTAGTCCATTCTCCTTTATTTTCCTTTTCCTCTTTCTTTTTCAGTTTAGTTCTACTTCCATTTCATTTATTTACTTACACTTTCCATCTTAACTCTGTATTCTTTTCTTTCTAACTTCCTAACTCCATTTTTATTCCTCTATACTCTTTATTTCTTTCTCATAAATCATTTTTCTTTTTTTCTTCTTATAATTTTCTCAGTGCTAATCTCCAGTGCTAATTCCTAATCTTTATGTGAGTCTTTCTTTTTGGTAAGACTCAACTAGTAGATTTCTGCTCAAAAGAGTGAACTCTTGAGTCAGCAGAATTTAATAGCTTAATCTAGGCAATTATGGCTTAATTTAGGCACTTAGCCATAATAAGCACCTTATCTTTTTTATTAACTATTAATTTATAATTTACTTGCATTTTTAAGACTTTGCTAGGACTAGCTCTTATTACTTAGCATGCATAATATATTGATTAAGTTTTGAATGTTATTAGTATATAACAGACAGTATTCATATTTTCTAAAAGTAGGTTGAAGCAGCCTCACTTTAAAAAAAAAAACTGTTTCAACTTTGACATATATCCATAATTACTTTATACATGCTTAACAGCATTTTTTGCTACCATCAATGATGTAAATGAAGACAATGACAGAGATGAAGTAATTATTTTAGGCTATAACAGTTGCAATAGTAAAATATACACTGTACAAAGCACTTTCTTAGATTTCTTAATATGTGACACCATTATATATACCTATGCTAACAGTTACAATGATAGTTTAAATGCTAGGCAAAATCCTTCACTAGTGTATTTATATCTTAAAGCCTTAAATAGCATTGCTGAGTATAATCTCACTAATATATTGATGAGTTTGCCATTAATACAGAATAAGACAATGGGAGTTTAGTAATTACATTTAATCTTGATGTGCTTAGTCAATCAGGATTTGTGGAAACTTAAGTAACTAGAAAGCTTCTACAAGCTTGAAGTTAGTGCAGAAAAAGGAAATTAATGAGCAATAATTGATGCTAAATTAATATAAATACAGAGAAAAAAAAATAAGAAGCAAGACATTGTAATATATGTGGGACTTTTAACACCACTTTTTTGAATTACTTTCTGTAGTGTATAACTTACCAAGTAGATGACTTCTAGTACCATAAAACAGTGACTAATTTGGAAAAAAGAATTTTGTTCTTGTAAACTAAATAAAAAAAATGAAAAGTGACATTAGCAGGTCAATAATACACTTTGCTATATGCAGAAGTATAAGAAAGTGAAAGCAATTAATAAGATAGTGTAAGATATATGAATTAATAAAAGAAGAAAAATGATTGAAAGAGATTAAAGAGTTATAAAAAATATATTCTTGGAGAGCACTAAATATGTAGTAAGTGGTGCTATTATTATCAAGAAACCATCTTTTTTGAAATTCTTTACCCTATGTTTTCTTTCAATTTCCAAGCCTTTTCACTTTAATTCATTTGCCTTCATCAAACTCCTTATTAGCTGGACTGTGAAAACAAACTTTCTTATTGATCTTGGAGCCTTTGCCAAACTCTGGGAAATGTATCACTTTTGATGAGGGCTCTGATAAAGCCTTCATCAAAAGTGAACTAACTTATATGGCCTTATAATCTAATAACTATATAATTCATAACTGTAGTTATGACTATAATTATGACATTAGTCACATCAGTGACACTGCATGACATCACATGTAACAGTCACATGACTCAACCTCAGAGTATTTTCTATTAATAGGCAGAATGGCTCTTTAAACTTATTTTCTTTAAATCTTCCTCTGCTAAATTAGCATTTATTATTTGTATTTATATTATCTTTATTAATATAACTTTGGATCTCTCTCTGTCAGCTGTGTGACTGGGCCACAGCCTCCAGAGGTTGCTCTTACAGTTATTCTTGGAATTTAGTAACTATAATTTTAAAAAATTGAAAAACTAATAATTTGAATAGTTATTAAATATAGTAGTGAAGCACTAGCATATAGTAGCAATTTCAAATAATTTTGTAATATAATGATTTAGTGTATAAGTATATAGTAGTAATAGAGAGAAAAAAACAAATTATCTATAAAATCAACGAGCTCAGTACTGCTACTAAGATATTTGGCACTTTGGAGCTCATTGCATATTTCATTCTACAATATTCTATTGATGCAAAATTAGGTTATTTGGATTAGTCTAAATAGAGGCAATCACAAATGAACTACTTAAAATAAGTTAACCTGATTTCCGAAAACCTAAGCATAGTCACATGATCATGATCACATGACTAATTTGGATGCACATGTCACCTGATTATAGTCACATGATTGATTTAGGTATGCATTAGATCAAAATACTGATAAGCTAATTTCTCAACATTTAAGTCACTGATAAGGCTGATCTAATATGATATGGAGAGGGCTTTTTAAGGTAGTTCTGGCTATGTCATTTGTTTACAGTTTTCAGCAGAAGTCTGTTTTATTCAGACTTTTTAATGATCAATAGCTTTATCTTGTCTTATTGTTGAGACAGATATATTAATGATCAAAAAGGTGATAAAAAACTTAGTTTATATTGAACATAATGAAAGCCTAGTCATAATCTTCCTAGAACAAGAGCTTCCACCTAAAGGAAAAAACCATTACCTGCACCCATATCATCTTCTAGTTGTAAGCCTAGATTTATAGTAGATATAGACTTTTAGATTTTATAGTCATAGCTTCCTCAGCTATGCCACCTCCCCAGACACCCATACATTCTTACTATGAAAGGTCTGATATACAATGACATGCTAGAAATAAGAGAACTAGTAAAAGAACTTGCAAAAAAAATCTTCAATACATTGCCTGAAATAAAAGCAATTATCAAAAACCACATGAATATATCCTCTGATAAAGTTGTCAATGACATCCTTGACATCAGAGCAATCTTTCTACCAATCAAGCAGCATGCAAACATAATCCAATGTTGGAACTTATACTTTAAAAACAACCTAAATTTAGATAAAGAGATATATAAGCTCCTTCATAGGAAAATAAGAGCTTATACCTTTAAAACTCTTACATTTGAGAAAGGCTATGCATTGACTAGTGAGAATGAACAATCATTATGCACCAGCTGCAAATTTACAGATTATGACTTATTTAACTACCTCTTTTTGCAACTTTCAGGAGGCTCTAAAGATGTAGCTAGGATAATAGACTTTGTCAATAAAGACAAACACAACCACTATCATAACACCCCCAACAGATGCATGAGGAGGAAGAATTATCTCCAGCATAGAGAAGAATCAGGAAATAGAAGCAGGGGAAATGGATACTTAAAGAAAGGAAAAGGCTGCATATAAATATAAACTCCTATTAAGTAAAACCAATATATAAATCTCTGATGCATTATAAGATTATACCTGGCCAAGAGAGAAAAAATAAAGAAAACATAGACCACAAAAGCTCACTACAGCATAGCCTGCATGATTTCTCCTGCTTCTGGAGACCTCTCCAAAACAATAAAATAATGCAATATAAAATTAAGATATAAGGTAACATATGATATAACTAATATAGGTAGATAAAGATAGGCAAATAATAACACTTCTTCAGTGGGGGGAAGGGTGCACAACTTTACTGCCAGTTGTTTCTCTAAGAACCTACACCAGAGTAATAGAGGCAGGGGCCCAGAAAGGGCACTGGCTAAATAAGCTGATGTGGAAATAAAAATCACAGAAGTCATGATAGAAGTGGCAGACTCCTTGATAACAGAGGGCCCTGATAAAAGAAAAACTGGCCACAATGGACCTGAGGAAAATGCTTTCAATATAGCATCAGAACATTGTACTACAAAAAGATGGCAAAACTCCTATAACAACATATTCCACATAGATAAGCATGAATACCCCCCAACAATGCTGCAATGCAACCTAATCTTTCAATAGCTTAGATTAAAAGGATACATGGGAGTAGAAGAAGCAGTAAATAATGAAAAACTATATAGATAAAAGTCAGAGAAAGATTGGGAAAACACTAAGAAAAGAGGCCTTGAAAATAGCAACACTAAATATAAAAGAAGCTAAATTAAGCTCCACAAACTATAAATGAAACAAAATAAGTAACTTAATAATGACAGAAAGAATTGACATCCTAACTGTGCAAGAAACTTATTTCACAAAAGAAAGTGCAGAAAGCCTAAATAAAAGATATGAAAAACACCTCCACTTTTTTGCAATCCTGGATAAGTTAATCCTAAATAAAATAGGAGTCACAATAATACTGAATAAGAGAATGACTAAATGACAGCAAGCCAATGCAGTCACTGCTAGTCAATGTCTTCTAGAGTTAAGAAACAAGAGTTATATGCCTAGCAGTATATGCACCAAATCAACCACACTGAAATAAAGAGTTCTGAGAAGAGATTAAAAGATGCTAAAAAATAAAAAGATGGGAGAAACTGACATTTATGCTTAGTGACTTTAATGTTGTTGAGGACTCAGCAGATTGGCTGCTCCTACACAACAACCTTTTCAACATGGTAAGAGTGCTTGCAAGCCTAAAGACTCATCTAGAAGTGATTGATGGGTAGAGAAGGAAAAACTCAGAAAAGATAGACTACACCTTCAGAATCAAAAATGGCACAATACAATCCCAAATAGACTGAATATATATAAATGAAGGTCTCCTGAAATACACATATAACTGGAATATAGAATAAATAGAGGTACTGACAGACTACTTATTAGCCCACATGAGCTTAATCAACTCATAAGCACCTCACCAAGAAGCCAGAAGATATGCCATACCACTAGAGCATCAACCTCTGATGGTTAAGATATGTAAATATGCCAAAAAGTACTACAAGGAAATGCAAGTAGCAGAGGCAGTAAAAATACACAAAAACAATACCTAAACAGTCTACAAGAAGATGAAGGAAGAAATGCTACAAATCATAAGACAGTATGCTAAATGCCTCTCATTAAAAACTGATTATAAAATAAATGCCTTAGAAGAGGACAAATATAGAGCACTAAACCACACAGAGTGGAATAATGACTGAAAAAGCATGAAGGCAGCCCTACTAGATGTTCAGATAAGAGACTTAAAAAGGATGAAATTAATAAAAACTTGTGACAATACAGAAGCAAAGTATTTTATAGAAGGAGAAATCCTATAGAAACTGTGGATAAATATGAATAAAAACATGAAACTACAGGACATTATCACTGCATTACAAAACAGAAATAGACTAAAAGAATCACTAACTAGAAAATCAAAAGCAATAGCAAACCTAATGATAAAATACTATAATGTCAGTGCTGGTATTAAGTATGATCCACCCATCACTATTTCATCATACCTTGCCTTGGCAAATATATTGCTCTAATGTGCTGTATTGTCCCCTTGTCATTGTGTGACCTACTTTTCTGTCACGACCCCTTCCGGAATCCCCCGGAACAACCCCGGGACCTCACCCGGGACCCTCTCCACAACACGCCCCACCCCCGCAACTACCGACGCCACCATGAACTTGCATCACAACCGACATCAGCCAACCCCCCAGGAACCCCGCTTCACGGACCCCGGGGTCGACCGCCATCAACTGCCGGATCACGCTACCCACTCCCGGCCATCACGCATCACGATTCCCCCGTGCCAATTGATCGCGCATCCCTCACGCGCGATCCCAGTATACAGTCCCGGCCTGCTACTCAATACCTTCCGGAAGCCATCCCAGACACCCCGGAACTCCGAGACCGACCCCGTAGTACTTATAGTGTAGTTCACCGCTGTATTCGTTAGTCTTGATATTACCTGAATTGTTGCGTGTCCTTTGTTTGACTGGTACGCATTGACTGGCACGCTTTGACTGGCACGCCGGAATAATCGCGTGCTCTGAGTTTGGTATGCACTTCGCAACTCTAAATTTACTAACCGGGTCTCGTCTTAGAACCTCCGGTTCCGACTCGACCCCCGCCAACTTCCAACCTCTACAAAACCCCGAAAACCCCCGGGTCAAGTTCCATTTCCCCGGAATCAACCCCCTGTTTGCGTCTTGAACCCCGGAGCCCTAACCCCGGAGTTCCAGACACCCAAGTATCCGTAGATCAAGTCCGCATCGTAAGGGCGTTGCTTTCCTGGAAAGCCCCCGAATCA